>LNAC01000181.1:1485942-1503985 GCA_002007465.1 Ailurus styani
TATTTTTTTTTTTTTAAAGATTTTATTTATTTGACACAGAGATAGAGATCACAAGTAGGCAGAGAGGCAGGCAGAGAGAGGGGGTGGGAAGCAGGCTTTCCGCTGAGCGGAACGCCCAATGTGGGCCTCGATCCCAGGACCCTGAGATCAAGACCTGAGCCGAAGGCAGAGGCTTTAACCCTCTGAGTCACCCAGGCGCCCTTAATTTATATTTTTTAATGAAAAGGCAAATAGCAAAAAAAAATGTGTACTTTGTGATTCCTTTAATATTTGCTAATGTATATACTTGTATGTTTTCTTGATATATGAATGTAAATGCATTAAAAAGAACAGAAAATTATACTCTGCTTTTAATGATAACTATTTCTAGGGTGTCAGTGGGATTAGAGGCAGGAGTGAAAAGAGACCAACTCTTTAGTCATGAATACAATTCTTCAATGTTTGAAATATCCCCACAGGAATGCATTCATGTGTTACCTGTGTAAATTAGTAAGTACTTTGCAAAAGATGGGGAGGAGTCGTTGGTCTATGATTGGATCTGAGCATGGATGTGGAATAAAATTTTATCATAGATTGAAGGATTTCCAGACACAACTATAACCGAAGGATATTCTAAAATGAATATTCACATCCGGGAGGTTCTGTCCCCATCGAAAGGTTCTTTGAGGACAGGTTAGAGACCACTAAGTGCTTGTAGGTCACAGGTCTTAGATAGGTATTTATCAAAATAATCGTGTCTTCCCTGGAATCCCCCAAAATGTTCCTGACACCATATTACAAGAGTTCTTCAAATGGTTCCTAACTCTGTAAATAACACTCCAACCCCACCAAAGTGTGAACATTGAGGCCCAACCTTGACATGCTGATTGAGTAACCACCAGAACTGGTGTGATTTCCCTGTTGTGGGTGCACACCCTATATATCAGAGACTTAAAACAAAAGTAAATTGAAATGTTGTGTTTTTTTAATACCGAAACGTTTACAAGCCTAGGGACTGGCCCATTATGCTGTAGTTCAGGACACATCCTGGGAATTCGGGAACAGCTCACTTCCTAACATAAGACTAAACACTGCCTAACAAATCTCATAGAGCACTTGGAAATGCAAGCTCAGAAGCCAAGTGAAAATATTTTTGATTGTGGGTTTTCAGCCTGAGCATTAAGCTCTGGTTTTAGTGCACCCTGGAGTCAGTAACTGCCTCCATATGTTTCTGTTTGTTAGAGGTAGGCTTGCTTCAATGCGGTGATGAGGGGATGGGTGGCAAATGAGTCAGGAAATGTTCAAAATGAAAGCCAGCGGTTCAATCATTCACATCATCCTCTCTCCAGTTTCAAGGGGCAGGTTCATACCATGCCACGTGCAGTTTCTAGAACAGAGGGCCAAATTGGCCCAAATGTCTAAAATCCTTTTAGTTGAATCCATTATACTAATATCTGACAATTATGAACTAAGACTCATTTAACATGCTTGGACGCTCTCACTTAAAAGGCAATAATTACTGAAAAGAGTGAGTTGTATAAACCTGTTTCCCAGCACGGGGGTTGACAAGACACCCCACTGGTTATAATGCAACCATCAGGCAGAGCTTTTTATATTTAATGTTGAACAAATTATCCTTCATAAATGGCAGATTGAGGATTCTCACTGTCAATCTTGCTTTCCATTCGGCTACATTTTCATTTCACAGAACATCTTGAATCTAGCTGAGGGAGGTCCCTAAAAATATAGAGCAAAAATAAGTGCAAAAGGAAGAAGTCTAATAAGAACCTCTCTGCTAAGTCAATAACGGTTAGGTATCTTCTTGGCGAAAACTCCCTCAAAGGGTGACTTTCAAAACCCTATGGCCAATGTGTGCCTCTGCATCCAGGGTGAGAGTACCAAGAGGAATGGGGCTGGGAAGATTTGTGTTTGTGCCATTATCAAGGGCCTTACATTGCAAAAATATGTAGAATATAAAGCTGCAAGGCACTGTTAAAGGTCATCTAATCTGACCCACCGTGGAAATTTCCATTCGAATGGAAATTCAAAATCCATGAGATTATTCCTCATAATAGGTCATTCAAGGTCTCCTGAAAGGAATCCTTTGCATTGCCGGGCAGCTCTCTCCCCAAGTTCTTAATCATAAGCCACAACCTATAGACTTTCTTTTTCTATTTTTTTCCGTATCAAATATATAATGTATTATTTGTTTTAGGGGTACAGGTCTGTGATTCATCAGTCTTATATAATACTCAGCGCTCAGTACAGCCCATCCCCTCCGTAATGTCCATCGCCCAGTTACCCCATCCCTCTACTGCACTCCCCTCCAGCAACCCTCTGTTTCCTAAGATTACGAGTCTCTTATGGTTCATCTCCCTCTCTGGTTTCATCTTGTTTCAGTTTTATTTCTACCTATTTGCTCCTCCAGAGAAACATACTCCATCTGATTTTGCACCATAAACCTTCTTTGCTAAAATATAAAATTGTTCGATCTGCCTTAAAAATGTTTTAAATCATGCCATCGTTTTATGAGGGATAAGATACAAAGTAATTCTAAATGACTCTTCCATTTTACATGAGGATATCGTTAAACATTCTGTTAGAAAGTTTGTTTTATTACAATCAAGAATACAGAGCAGGGGCGCCTGGGTGGCTCAGTGGGTTAAAGCCTCTGCCTTCATCTCAGGTCATGATCTCAGGGTCCTGGGATCGAACTCCACATCGGGCTCTCTGCTCAGCAGAGAGCCTGCTTCCTCCTCTCTCTCTCTGCCTGCCTCTCTGCCTACTTGTGATCTCTCTCTCTGTGTCAAATAAATAAGTAAAATCTTAAAAAAAAAATACATAGCAAACATGCAAAGATAAATTTTTATTTTTCCCTATTTATCAAGTGCTATAAATGATGTAACTTACTTTAATCACGTGAAAAAATGCATTCAAGTTATATTGTATGTAGTTTGCAAAAGAATGAATCTTGAATTGAAGATTAAATTTTAAGTATCTGTTTCAATATCAAGAATATTGCTTACTAGGCCATAGAGATGAAGAATATGTAGAAGATGAAGAATGTAGAATGATGAAGAATTTGTAAAGCCAGTCACCATCCCCAGAGATGCTGATTCAGTTGTTCAGGAACAAGAACTGATATCTTGTGAAATCTACTCAAAGGATTTTATTGTAGACTCAGTTGACACCACCAGTCATTGGTGCTAGTCACTCTGAATGGACTGCAGGTTAAAACTGTTCACCCACAAGACAGCTAAAATGCCTACACCTGACAAAGAACACATAACAAGAATGTACAAAAAGTGAATACAGACTTTTTTTAAAGATGGAAACCCAATTAAAAATGTACAAAATCTTGGACAGGCACTTCATAAAAGAAAATCTCCAAATGGCCAATTAAAAAAAAAGTCTTTGTTTTCATAAGTCATCACAGGAATGCAAATTAAACACGTTGTAATACCAGACACCAGACACCCACCCGAAAGGCTAAAATGAACAAGCCAGACAATATCAAGTCTTGTCTAGGATGAATAGCAGCTGGAACTCCCCTATGCTGATGATGGCAGTGTAACTAGGTATAAATTCTTTGGCAGGTGGTTTAGCAGCATCAGCTAAAGCTTAAATATATCTATACCCAGAGGCAGTTCCTCTTCTAAGTACACATATTCAAAAGAAATATGTACATACCTTCACCATAAGACATGTAGAAGAATATTATTGTACTATTCATACTAGTCAAGAAATGGAAACAAACAAGTCCCTCAGCAGTAGAAAGGATAAATAAACTAAAATATATTCACACAAAGGGATACTATATAACAACGGGAATGAAAAAAAATTATTTCTACCTCCCCAAAATATGAATGAATCTCACAATGTTGAGAAGAAGTAAGGTACAAAAAGAAAACAATCTGTATGATTCAATTTTATGAAATTCAAAACCAGGCAAAATGTGTCAACAGTGTTAGAAGTCAGGGTAACAGTTACCTCTGGGGGTAGATAGTGACTGGAAAGGAGAATAAAGTGGCTTCTGAGATGCTGGGGTTTTTTTCTTTGGGGGCTGGTTACTTGGGTTTGTTCACTTTTTGGAAATTCACACTAATGATCTTATACTTTCTGAATGCATTCATAATTCAAAAACCTTTAAAAATTACTCAACATCAAAAATAATAGGGGCAGCTCGGTGGCTCAGTTGGCTGAGCATCCAGATCTTGGTTTCAGCTCAGGTCATGATCGCAGGATCCTGGGATCAAGTCCCACAATGGGCTCTGCATTCAGTGCGGAGTCTGCTTCAGAGTCTCTCTCCCTCCTCATCTGCCCCTCCCTTGCTTGCACATGCACACACTCTCTCTTTCTTTCTAAAATAAATAAATAAATAATATCTACAAAAATAGTAATTTCTTACGAGGACAGCATTTTCTAATTTGCAAGCTGTTTTCACACATGTTGTCTCATTCAGTTCTCTCTTTAATTAACTGAATGACTCATTTATTCACCAAAATTTATTATATCTCATATGTACAAGGGACTGTGCTAGGTGGTACAAGGAATACAAAGGCTAATAAAACATGGTTATTGGGGCACCTGGGTGGCTCAGTGGGTTAAAGCCTCTGCCTTCGGCTCAGGTCATGATCTCAGGGTCCTGGGATCAAGGCCCGCATCGGGCTCTCTGCTCAGCGGGGAGCCTGCTTCCTCCTTTCTCTCTCTGCCTGCCTCTCTGCCTCCTTGTGATCTCTCTCTCCCTCTGTGAAATAAATAAATAAAATCTTAATAAAAAAAACCATGGTTATTGGCCTCTAGGAGCTTACAGAACTAAATATTTGAAGAAAAATATGTTGTGAGGCAAAACTAGCAGCAATAATTTATCATCTCCTGCGTACTAGGCATTGTACATTACCTACATTCTCTCACATTTAACAACTTCAAGAAAATACTTGGGGTGCCTGGGTGGCTCAGTGGGTTAAAGCCTCTGCCTTCATCTCAGGTCATGATCTCAGGGTCCTGGGATCGAGGCCCGCATTGGGCTCCCTGCTCAGTGGGAGCATGCTTCCTCCTCTATCTCTCTGCCTACTTGTGATGTCTTTCTCTCGGTCAAATAAATAAATAAAATAAAAAAAAAAGAAAAGAAAATACTTGAATATTATATTTATTTTCCTCTGTAAGGATTTAGTATTGTATGAAGGAAAATATAAGGAGAGTTTCTGGGAAAAGAAAAGAAATTTGGGGCGCCTGGGTGGCTCAGTGGGTTAAAGCCTCTGCTTTCAGCTCAGGTCATGATCTCAGTGTCCTGGGATCGAGGCCCGTATCGGGCTCTCTGCTCAGCAGGGAGCCTGCTTCCTCCTCTCCCTGTCTCTCTGCCTGCCTCTCTGCCTACTTGTAATCTCTCCCTCTCTGTGTCAAATAAATAAATAAAATCTTTAAAAAAAAAAAAGAAAGAAAGAAAGAAAGAAAAGAAATTTGTTTCCAGAGTCCATGTCTAGAGGGGCAAATGTAAAGTAGAAGCATGCTGACCTGCTCTCTTCAGTGATTTCTTCACCAANTGTCTAGAGGGGCAAATGTAAAGTAGAAGCATGCTGACCTGCTCTCTTCAGTGATTTCTTCACCAAGACCAGAGGATGAATTAAACTGATTCAGAGGCACAGAAATACAGCTACAAATTCCATGCCAATATTTGTTTCATTTGATTATTCCACATGGCAACACCTAAGAGGGACTGTGTACTAGTTAAAATTTATCTCCTGAAACCTAAGAAACTTAAACATTTCAAATAAAGTACCAGTCTGATAGAAACATGAGCAAAGTTGTAATAGTGGACTGTGAAGATACGATGGCATAAGTGTTTCCAAGAAAAGTTTGATGCTTCCATTTAATAGAATGAGGGCTTTGCAAATGAATAAATCTCCCATGAGTTAATATCTACGAATACATGGGACACTTCTTATCAGTTATACAGCATGATCAATAGCACTTTTCAGAGCATGTGAATATATTTTATAGGACTAATCCTGTACAACCCATGGAATCTTAGAGATTCCCAATTCGGTAGCTTTTGTTTGACATTTAAGTGTTGTTGTTTTATTTTTAAATTTGTTCCATGGTAACACTTCATTGACTCTATCCATATTTGGTCCATTCTCAAAATAGACATCTTTTACTATTGGCCTAGTCTGACACCTTGAAACAGAATGGCAGCCAATATATTTTACCATATGAAATTATCTGCCGTAACTAAACCATTCATTCATTGTGTCATGTTGCAGGTGCTGTGTTCCAGGCACTGTGCTAGGCACAGAGAAAGCATCTGAGTATCTGTAGGCCCCCTCGAAAAAGGGCAGGGCAGCTTGGAGTGGTCATACCTTGGAATACTCACACCTGTGAAAAATGAACACAATGTTCCAGGCACTGTGCTTAGCACTGGGTGTTATAAGAATGAATGAGACAAGGCTCCTACCTCAGAAAGTTCACAGTCCTTGGAAGTAAGAAGCATATAAGTGCATATGCTGGAAGATAAGTATATCCTGAAACAGGTATGAACTGAATGCTATGGCTGGAGAGGAAGCCATTATTTTTCTGCACTATAAAAATCAGAAAGTTTCAAAGAAGCAATATGTGAGTTGGTGGTGAAGGTAGAGAAGGTCACTCAAAGCAAGGACACTACACATGAAAAGTACAGAGGGCATCATCCACTCCCTCTTTCAAAGTTCTTATTCTAAGTCATAAATTGGGACTTCAATCCTCTTAGAGATCTTGGGATGATTCCTTTGATTTTTCACTCATTCCACCCTAGATGAAACCAGAGCTCATGGGATTTGAGCCTCAGTCCATGTGCTCACTTCCCACAGGTAGCAGGAATGTTCCTCCAAGGTATGCCAGCTCCAGGTTTCCCTGGCCCCTGTGGGAGGCCTGTAGTTACCCAGTCGCTTCATCCATGACCAGCTGGGTAGGCTCAGTTCAGGATACTGGATCCAAGCTGTCTCTTCCTAGTCTGCTTTACTCATCCTAAGGTTGATTTATTGATGCCTGCCTCCTATGATTCTTCAATTGTTTCAGAATTGAATCTGAAAAGGAGAACTGATCTCTTCAAATGACTCTCAAATCCTAATGCAAAGGTATTTCATTGTTTCTGAGTTTGATGTATAACAAAAATGGTGGGAAATAAAGCATAACTAATGGATGGAGAAAATAATGGGAAAGAGAACTGGAGAGGGAGTTGGAAGATGGATTGTGAGGAATATTTTAAATCATGACAAGGAAAATTTTATTTATCTTATCAGCAATTAAGCAAGGTAATAAGAAATCAGATTTTTTATAACATATTAACTCTAGCAGTAAAATGATGGTTACAATATACTGTTACAATAAACAGTTACAATATACTGTTTATGATGACATACAATCAATGAGTTATTGGTATGCTACACAGCACAACATCTAAGCATAAGAAAGACTTGGGTATAAATTCCTACTCTGCAGTTAGCCATGTAACCTTGGCCCAGTGACTGAACATCTTTCAATTTAAGTTTAATCACTCTCTACATGGACAGTACCTAGCTCATAGTGTTGATTTGAAGGTTAATTAAATGAGAAATTAGATGCATATAGTAAGCAATGAATAATGTTGTTTTTTATTAGTCCTCTAAGATTTGAGAGCCTCGCTGTCATATCCAATGTACAAATCTGGGGTAATCATCAGTGCAGCAATGCTGCTCAACTTCAGCCCATGCTGTCCATCAAAATGAATGAAGAAACTTTGGAAAGTATATATGCTGAGGCCACACCACACAAGATTCTGATTCATTTGGAGGGCCCAAGCACCTGCCTATACTCTAGGTTCCACAAATAATTCTCATGCACAGCCACAATTAAGAATACTTAATTAGTATGTCATAGATTAAACACTACTTTCAGATTCATTAAAATATATGTTTTGCTTATATATCATAAATAACATGGTAGTTAACTTGAGTTTATAAACTTCTGTGTCACAGTCTCCAAAGTCACAATATGAAGTCACATTCTTACATATATCCAGGCCTTTACTCAAAGATAATAATGCATGCATCTAAGACCAGGAAATCCAAGGTGTATTCAAAGGAAGGGATCCAGGTGACGTGATAAGAAACAGCAACCCATACTGCTGAGTCCATAATTCAAACACACAAAAAGTCAGAGATCAGACATTGCAGTGAGTCAGGAACCAAAAAGAAAAGGAAAAATCAATGCCTGCAAGGAAGGTCAGAGCAAACAGCAGGTGAGCGCAGAGACAAGAAGGTATAGAAGAACTGAAGATTCCCAAAGCTGGAAGGCAAGGCAGAAGGTCAAAGCCCAGGCAGGTCAGCAGAAATCAGGTGACCTACAAGTAAGATGAGAAGAAAAGATGCCAGGTATCAGCAAAATGGAGAGGCTGATTTTAAGGCAACCTCCAGTCGCTGGCAGGAAGCCTTTTATACTTTCTGCTGCAGTACAAACCAATCTAGGGCTGTAGGTGGAAGTAAGTAAATGCACGAAAACAGAGGAGGTGAAGCTCCTAGCGGAGCAGGAATAGCATGAGATCTCTGGGGAATAACACTAGACGACTACAAAGATGCAAAACCACTCACAAGCAATATTTATATTAAGTATTGTTAAAACATAATTTTCTATTCAAGAAACAATGACAAATGACTGAAAAATATGAAAAAGAGTAATATGATTTAAAAAGAAAAATGAAACACAGAGTAACTGCATTCATCCATTCAGCTGAATATCAGTTATTGAATGCCTTCAATTGTCAAGCACTGTGCTAGGCACTCGGTGTAAGGACAAAAACAGAGTCTCCAAGGATCTCATCATCTAGCAGGAGTAACAAAGATGGAATTATTATAGCGTGATGCATGAAGTCCTGTAATACAGTTAACATTAGGGTGCCAGGAAAGACATCCCAAGGAAACGCTTTGAAAGTTCACAGGAATTCATTAGAGAGATGTAATCTACTGTGAATGAGTAGCACGTGCAAGGACAAGCTGGCAAGAGAAGACAAGGCATGTTTGAAGATTCAGAAGTAATTCAATATGGCTAGAGCATATGTTGTGAGGTTGAGAAGGCTGCGGCTGGAGAGAGAGACAGGGGACCTCTAAGGAAACGCCACAGTAAAACATTTGGGTTTTATCCGAAATATAATTCTCTCTGACTTCTAATAATTTTATGTACTATATTTAAGGATCTGCAACAGAAAATGCAACATGAAATAGAAAATTAAATAACACATATGAATTCAGACATGCAATTATCCATGCATTGTCAGGTAAGGATTCTGGTTAAGAATGAGCTGGTTCAGGCACCTGGGTGGCTCAGTGGGTTAAAGCCTCTGCCTTCGGCTCAGGTCATGATCTCAGGGTCCTAGGATCGAGCCACACATAAGGCTCCCTGCTCAGCGGGGAGCCTGCTTCCTCCTTTCTCTCTCTGCCTGCCTCTCTGCCTACTTGTGATCTCTCTCTCTCTCTCTCTGTCAAATAAATAAATAAAATCTTAAAAAATAAATAAATAAAATAAAATTATTTAATAAAGAAAAGAAAGAATGAGCTGGTTCGATGGTGAGTGCTGTGAAAGGTGTAAGCCTGATGATTCATAGACCTGTACCTCTGGGGCAAACAATAATAACTAAAAAAAAAAAAAAGAATGAGCTGGTTCAGACCAGTTCTAAAAATACAAGGGAGCCCCTTTCTAGGGGGATAGCTCCAAATGTTTACATCAAAACTTATTTTGTCTCTTCCAGGATTTGGTATTTAAAAAATCATCTTAAAGTCTATAAAGATTATGTCAAGGGCTATAGACAAATCTAACTTTATTACATATTAATTTTTTAAAAATAAATATAAACCTTACAACATTTCTGAAAATGAAGGAAGGGTAGAATATAGAGTTATCACACCAAACAAAAAGGATGTGTTGATTTAACTACAAAATCATTGGAGATTCCTGTTTTTTGGTAGCTGTATACTCTCAACCATTTGAAGATATGATGTCAGTGTAGGGAGCAGTCCCAGTGAAGCCCCAGTGAATTAAGGAAATTTATTAGGGATTTTATACATTTTTCTACTCAAATATCCACAAAATCAATTTTTCTCCTATCCTTAGCATGGTGGAAATAATACACCACTGAGTGGTTTCAAAGCATTACAAATTTAAGATCTGCAACTTCCACTGGAGTCTCTTCCCTGACCAGCACAGCTTAGCCAACTCCCTTTCTTATTTCCTTCAGCACCTGTGCCAAACACATCTTTGCCTAAGTTTTCTTACTCACTTGCAGCAAACTTCCTTGTTACTACTCACTGTATGTAGGAACTGAGTAGGAGAGGTTACACACACAACTGACTAATGATTGTGAGCTCAAAGAAAACACCCACATTTAAGAGGTAACTGAATGATGGTCTTAGAGAGGACTGAAAAGAAGACAAAAAATTAAGAGGTGACCTGATTAGCATTACAAAACTCAAACAGAATCAAAGGCCACTGAGAGGCCAATTATGTTAAGAGCCAAAGAGTCCACTCAGTATGGCAAGACGATGATCATGGTTAAGTAGTGACTTTATTTCAAATAATTTCAGTGTGGTGACAAGAATTGAAACCAGGTTGTAGTTGGCTGAACAGCAGATGAGAGTGCTAAAGAGGAAAAAGCAAGAGCATACTCCTTTTTCAAGAAGGTTGTCTGTGAAATAGGGAGATGTCATGACTGATTTAGAGGGCTGGAGGACGAGAGAAGGCTTCATTGTGGCTATGGCAATGGTGGCGATGGTGGTGGGGGTGGAGGAGGAGGTGGCAGAAGTGATGGCACAGATATCAGATATGAAGGTGGTCATGGCAGTGGTGCTCTTGGAGGGGATGAAGGTGGTAGCGGTGGCGGAGATAGCGAAGGTGCTAGTGAAGATGCTGGTGGGAGGTGGTGGTTTAAGTGATGATGCAGGCAGTGATGGTGGTGGTAGTGGTGAGAGTAGAAATGGAAATAGTAGTTTTAAATAAAGAGAATACTTGAGCGTGTTTATCCACTAAGGTGAAGGAACCAGTAAGAGAAAGAGAATAAAGAAAAAAAGGATGGCGTAGGTCCCAAAGGAAAATGGACAAGAAGGCTGGAGTACAAGTGGAAGAACCGAACTGCAATACCATCTTCCATAGTTAAGACTCCCATAATGAACCACGTGCCGCTCTCCAAATGTGTCATGGACTTGTATGCTGCTCTGCCTTTGTCCTGGAGCTATTCCCTTAGCCTAGAACATCCTTTCTACTTCTTGTCTTCTCTATATTCTCTTTTTATTTTAAAAAATAGGAAAAAAAGTCTTCCAGGAAGACTTTTCTAATCCACTCCCCCAAGTTCATAAGATGCCTGTTCTCTGGGCTTCCATAATATACCGTCCATGGTCCATCACAGGACTTTTCATACCATGTTGTAATCGTTTTAATCTCCAGTAGAATGTAAGATCCATGTAAGCAAACATTGTGTTTTATTAGACTTTCATTATGAATTCAACAAAATTAATGTAGCACTACTACTAATAATAAAAATCTATTGAGCTCTGACCAAATGCCAAGCAATAGAGAACAAATTTCAACTCACCTGCTTTTGTGAATAAAGTTTTATTGGAACACAGTCACACCCATTCATTTTTATATTGTCTATGTCTGCTTTCTCACTACACTGGCAAATTGAATAGCTGAGACAGGGAATATATAGTCTACAGATCCTAAATGTTCATTATCCAACCCTTTATGGAAAGTTTGCCAACTCTTGCTTTAACCAATACAGATACAATAGTAAATAAACCCCATGTCATAGGAGTCTATATTTCAGTGGGAGACACAGGCAATTATCACACAATGTGATATGTATTTTGATAATAGAAATTAAAGTTGCTATTGGAGCACATAAAATGTTTTAATCTAAACTTTGGGGGATCAGGGTTTTTGATCCAGCATCTAGTACTGGCTGGCATACTAGGAGATGCTCTATAAGTTAACTAACTTTTTTGAAGGGAAGAATTCATTTAGGCCATGAAATACTCAAGCAAGGTGCTAAGAGATATAGTTGAGACACTCTTCCAAAGGACTACTGGTGTTTCTACTACAGGGGACTAAACTCTCAATTTTCACATTGTAAAGCCTAAATTATCCAAATCTTTCAGACTTGTATCCTGTTCCAAAGAGGTAACACTCCAGCTGGAGTCCCCCAAGCAATAACATAGAATATCTGATTCTGGTGCCCAGTCTGAGAGGCTGACTATAACACCTGCTGATGGCTGGGAGACGGAGACCTATATAGTCTTTATATTGTTCTTTCAGCTTCTTTCCCAAGACTTTATTGTGACTTTTTAATGTTAAAGCCTAGCTAAAAAGATGTCTTATTATCCTCTTGTTTCTCTTTGGTTTACATATACACATACACTCATAGTCTTATGTTATACTCAATATTGTTTCACAAATAATACATATATCATAAATATACACACATACAATACATACATACATACACACAGCCCACACGTCCTTCATACATATAATGAAATCTCATATCTCTAAAAAAATATGTGCAGAACTCAAAGCTAATACCTCCATACTTACATGTCAATTTATCCTAAATCAGAGGGGATAAATAGGTTCTACTGAAAGGTCAGTGACAACAAATCACAGAGGCTGCACTGGGTTGAGAAAGTTTGGGAGGCAACTGCTGAGCACCTAAGAAATAGAGGACCATAATTCTTTAGTGACATTGGTCTTGGATACCAGAGGTGAAATGGTGGACATGGATCAACTTATTTGCCACCCCTGACCCTTAAGGATGTCACATTCACAAATTTCTTAAATATACTCTTGCCCCAAGCTTACCACATGCAAATGGACAGTGGACTGGCTCTCCCAAGAACTGAGGGAGGTGGAAAAGTTCTTGATGGGGATGACCTTGAAGGAGAAAATAAGAATGATAAAAACTTACTGCTGCAAAGCAGTTTACTGACTTCAAAGTATCCTCATGGGTGTTACCTCATTGAATCTCTGCAATTTTCTTTATTTATAGATTACAAAGCCCAAGTCAGTAGGTCTCAGCAGTTGCTCATCCAAGGTCATGCGGATATTCTGGCAAAAACTTAACACAGAAGGTTTGGCTCCCAGCTGTGATACTTTTAAGGACAAAAGGCAGCATCCCAGGTAACTGGGGGTGGCACACTGCTCTGAGGTAAGAGTGAATAGGTGTTACCCCACATTACTTTACTAATTCATGTCATCAACAACCTTTAAGTTCTTACTGTATGCAAGACACAATCACGAATATTATGAGAGTGGTTTGAAAAGTTATGACAAATGTTCTGAAGAAAAATATTTTATGCAGACAAGTACTACAACATTGCAAGTATTAAAACAAATAGTCAATGTAATAAATATGTATCTATCACCTCCAATGGGCCAGGCACTGTGCTAGGTGCCAGAGATACAAGCAAGAACAAAAAATCCCTAATGTGGGTTGCCAGAGTGGCTCAGGCAGTTAAGCATCTGCCTTTAGCTCAGGTCATGATCCCCGGACCCTGGGATCAAGTCCTGCCTCCCTGCTCAGTAGGACCCTCTTTCCCTCTGCCCTTCCCTCTGCTCATAAATAAATAAATAAATAGATAAATAAATAAATAAATAAATAAAATATTTTTTAAAAATCCCTAATGCTAAGGAGATTACACGCAGTTTTTTTCTTAGTTCCCTAAATTATTTCTCTATCATTCTAATAATTTTATTTCCATACAAATCACCTGGGTAATGTGTTAATCCTAAGAATTTTATTTATTTGGTGTCAAGTGGATCCAGAAATCTGAATTTTTAATAAGCCCCAAAATATCCTCGATGCAAGTACTGCTCCATGAACTTCACTATGCAATTCATTTCTAACCCTTTCAAAGAGCCACATAGGCTGCATAAAATGTAGGAACCTGGTTTCTGGTCTGCCGGTCTCCAAAAGAATGACTACCTAGGATGTTCTTCCATCCAGGCCTCCACGTTCAGCACCAGTTTGAAATATTCTGCACACTGAAAACATGAATTCCATAAACGTCACCAAGCTGGTGATGCTGTTCTATGTCTATATCTGTATCTGCTCCTGCACCTGTATCTATGCAGGTGTGTATAAGCATACTGTGCAAAATACACTGGTGCTTTAACATTGTTCAATAGCTTTTGAACAACTTTTCTAATGATAGCTGAATGACAGTAAAATGCCCTAGTCGCACCCCTATGCTCATATATGCATCATCAACAAGCTGGGGGGCTGCCCGAATCCCTTCAGACCCGTATCTTAGAAACTTGTTCATTTACTACATATTTCCCCCCTTACAAATTACCTTGATAGCCTACTGTCCTGACTTACCTCACATAAAATTGTTGAAGGGATTAATTTTAATTTGATATGAACCTACTCCCTTGCATGAAATCATGGCACAGGGCATGAGTATCTATATTTTTAGCAGACAATTACATCATGTGGCCGTATGAGGTAATACTATAAAGCTGTTAAAATAATTGTGTAGCAGAATAATAGACAAAATTATGAATGATATTCTATGGAAAAATTAAGTTGCAAAATGGGAAATCCCACTTTAACATTAAATATATAAACATATACAAATGTCTACATATAAAATACATGCATTCTTTGAGGGGCACCTGGGTGGCTCAGTCTGTTAAGCATCTGCGGTGTTAAGTCATGTTAAGTCACGATGTTAAGTCATGATCTCAGGGTCCTGGGATTGAGCCCTACATCAGGCTCCCTGCTTGTTGGGCAGCCTGCTTCTCCCTCTCCCTCCGACCCTCCTTCTCCCTCTGCCCCCCCCACCTCCTCCCATTTGTGCACATGTGCTCTCTGTCTCAAATAAATAAAATCGTTTAAAAAATTAGAATAAAAAATAAAATACATGTATTCCTTGAAAATGTAGGGATATTTGTCATAATGGCTACCTCAGATAATCAGATAATAAGTAATTATTATTTTTCTGGGTTTTTTGCATTTACGTATTTTCTAAATTTTCTACAATGTGTTACTTTGTGATCAGAAAAAGTTATTATTTAACAAGACAGTATATTCAGTATGTTTCTATTTTATTTTAAAAGCTATTCAAGAATAACATGCACACAAATATTATTAGTATTTATCTTTGAGTGAGAGATTACAAATGATTTTTTTCTCCTTGGTGCCTTTCTTCATTTTTAATTTCTATAACATGCATGCATGATTTTACTTTTTTTTTTAAAGATTTTATTTATTTATTTGACAGAGAGACACAGTGAGAGAGGGAACACAAGCAGGGGGAATGGAAGAGAGAGAAGCAGGCTTCCCGCTGAGCAGAGAGACCAATGTGGGGGCTCGATCCCAGGACCTTGGGATCATGACCTGAGCCGAAGGCAGGCGCTTAATGACTGAGCCACCTAGGCGCTCCTGATTTTACTTTTAAAAGTAAAACAGAACTATACAGAAAATCCAGAGCTGCATTAGCAGAAATTATTCTCTAAAGGTAGAACACTAAGTCATTGTAAAACCTAGATATTTGGGGGCATTAAGGGCCTTTTCTTATCACAGACTTCACCTTGAAAAACACTATACCTGAAATTAATCATCTCTAGCCTCATTATTTCTTCCTCTAAAAGAATTTTTACCCAAGAACAACTTCCTTTGGCACATTACAGCAACAGATACCAGAGTAATAAATAAAGAGTACTGTGAAAACAATGAAAGATAAATTTTCTAACACCTCATAAAAATTTTAAAATAAGCAAAAAATAGACTGTCAGGAGAACTTTGATAAGAAAATCTAAATTGAGTGATGGTTTTATGTATATATCTTCAAATAGCAATATGAAGCCATCACCATTTAAGTTCAGCTCAGAAGTTGGGGTTATTTGGACACATAATACACTAATGAAAACCCATTTCTGCAGAGGAGCTGGTAGTCTCCTCATCACAACAGTTCCTGAAATGGATTTCAGGCACACATTTGGGGCTTAATAAAAGGAATAATATTGTGGTCATGAACACTTTCATTTTGAAATGGTAGACGTGACTCTAGCCTCAAAATGAGGGAAGATTCCCTAGCCCTGGCCCCTTTGACAGGATACTGTTGCTATGGTGACAGTCCTGCAGCCTACCGCTGAGCAGCTCTGGGTGGCTTTAGCTTGAGTGGACAAGCTAGGACATGTTTGAATCACCTTGTCACACAGCAACCTGACCAAGAAAGCCCTTGACATAAAAACAAATTATCCACTTTTTTTTTTTTTTTTTTTTTACCCCATGGCTTGGAGGCAGTCTATGTGATGAAGACTCTCAAATGTTTCTCTCCAGCCTGGACCTCTCCTTTGAGCTCGGACTTCCATTCCACAGCTCTGTGTGGATGCCTGATCATTATTTGACATTTCATATGCCCAAAACAGAACTAATCATTTCTCCCGTCTCCATCACAACCACCATCACAACCATATCCTGCCCCCTCCACTCCCATCCACTCAGTTATTCAGATAAAAAATCTTCGCATCATTACCACATTACATATTTTAACTTCTTTTAAACATTTGTCAGTGCCTGTTTGTTCACACACCTTTTACCTGACTCTCTCCATTAGAATATCAGTTCTTTCAGGGCAGGAATGCAATCTGTTTTGTTCACCCCTATATTCCAGCATCTAAAATAGTGTCTGACATATAGTAGGTACTCAATAAATATTTACTGTGTGACTTTGCCTATTCCTATGATATCACTTTCTTACTTTAGAATTTCCAACAATATTTTTAGGATGTGCTGTGACTGTGGACAATGTACTTGGGGGAAGGTGGCATTTGTTTCTTCATTTACAAATGGGGGAAATTAAATAATCTATAATTTTCCCATTTATGCTAAAACTTCATGACTCTGTGATCAAAGCTTACTTGACATAAAATATCCCTTTCCCATTCAATTCACCATGTGATTTCCATTTAGCTTTTTTCTTACTGACATATACAATAATGTATACATAATCATAGTTCTCAAAGCACTTTTGTTTTCATTATTTCCTTTGATACCTCAAACTCTTGGAGCCTTACATTTATTACTTCGTTTTTTAAAATTTGTTTTATAAATAACTATAAGCTCAGAGAAGGTATATGAATTAATCAAATTCACCTTGCATCTTATTTTACTTAACTAATCTGTATTGGCTAATACTTTAAATGTTTTTATAGTCATGTTATATACCTAGGAATTAAAATAAATAATCTTTCTCTGAATTTTTTCGATAAATATTAATCACCATATGTTCAAGAGAGTATAACATAGTTTTCAAGTCTCCCAAGGGTTTGGATTAGACTCTAGCTCAGCCCTTTCTATAAGAAAAGAGAAAGCTACTTGCATGTTTTAGTTGAGTGGACAAGAGATGACCAAATCTGTTCCCTGTTATCCTGTAGTAGCTTCTAACATTGTTTTTTTATTTTATTCATTTGACAGACAGAGAGAGAGATTACAAGTAGGCAGAGAGAGAGGAGAGAGGAGAAAGCAGGCTCCCTGCTGAGCAGAGAGCCCGATGTGGGCTTCGATCCCAGGACCCTGGGATCATGACCTGAGCCGAAGGCAGTGGCTTTAACCCACTGAGACACCCAGGCGCCCAGCTTCTAACATTTTTTATAAAGATTTTATTTATTTATTTGACACAGAGAGATCACAAGTAGGCAGAGAAGCAGGCAGAGAGAGAGAGAGAGAGAGGAGGAAGCAGGCTCCCCACCGAGCAGGGAGCTGGATTCGGGACTTGATCCCAGGACCCTGAGATCATGACCTGAGCCGAAGACAGAGGATTTAACCCACTGAGCCACCCAGATGCCCCGCATCTAACATTTTTCCTATTTGACTTATTCCTTTGAGTAAATGCATTGTCTCCAGAAAGCCCCTGCAGTTAAACAGGAATACAGAATAATCAGAAATACTTGGGTTCAAATCCCCACTCCATCATTTGCCCACCTCTGTGAATGTAAACAAGTCATAGGCCTCCTTTATCCATCAGTAAAGTGTACTAAGATTAACTACTTCTTTTTTTTT
>LNAC01000181.1:1507485-1546548 GCA_002007465.1 Ailurus styani
CCGGCTCCCGGAGCCTGAGCGCGCACCGGCGGCGCCACCGGGTCGCTGGCGCGCCCGACCCCGGGCCAGCCGGGCCCCGGCCTCCCGGGCGCGCGTGGATGCCTCCTCCTGGTCGGCGCGATGGGCCCCTGCTGGGACAGAGAGGGTAAGGCCAGCGTCGGTGCGGCTTCCAGTGTCAGTAAGCGTGGGCATGGGAGGGCGACTAGCCCCCTTGGGTCCAGGGACAGCGGAGGATAGTCCAGACCCGCGAGGGTGACGTGGGGTGTCAGGGTGCTCGGGGGGCCCACAGAAGGAGGTCGTGGAAAACGGGGACTCCCAGCAGAGGGATAGAGGTGACAGTGTCCGGGTCTGATGGGTCATTGAGGTGGTTGGGCTAGACGCCTCGTTACAACAGGCAGGGTTGACCAGGTCGTAAGTTTTGGATCTCCCCTTTACTAATCGTCCTCGGGAGTGGAGCTCCGAAAAGGGGCCTTTTGATAAGGAAGATTCAGTAAAGAATTCGTGTTATCCGAAAAGGAAGCCTCGGTAGATCTCTCCAAAGACATGGATGGCCCAAAAAGTCCCCAGATGACACTTTTCAAGTTTCTGCTTCCTTGGGGATTTTTCATGCAGATTATTCGAGGTGAAGAGGGAGGACTCAATTTTCTTCAGTTATGTTGTTGAAGGTCTCAGCTGCTGTGCTCAAAATGTCCTTAGAGTGGCATCAACAAGTTCAAATTAAGATGAGTAAATTGCAGAGAAAGAGATCGGTAAGCTTAAAATGGTGCATGGGAAGAGATTCTGAAAGCTTTAAATGGAAGGATTCATTTGGGAAAAAAGTGCTTTCCTGTTATTTTTATCCTGTTCTACAGTGTGGAGCAAGGAGTGAGCTCTAAGAAAGCAGGAAACTCCACTGCTAGGTTCCTTGCAGGTCCTCTGGCCCTGACCCCAGACTCTGGGCAGCAGAAGCCAAGAGCTGCTTGTGTCTCAATCTCCCTTCTCAGAAAAGGGCCAAATGGGAACCCCAAGGTCCAGAATCTTCAACTTAAAGTTTCTGCTGTAGCACTGCCCACTCAGATGCATGGCCAGGCACATTTTAGGGATGTTTGCTTCCTCTTCTTCCCCAAAGGGTGTCCTTGGGAGCAATGGGAGTCAAGTAATACAGGTTTTCTCCACCTGTACATTTGGAAGCACAGTAGCCCTGTGCCCTTGAGAGATGGGTCCAAGTCAGATCATGTTTTTATCTGCTTCAGATTTTAGAGCAGCAGTATATTTTCACAATGCAGCTTTTGGTTAGTTGTTTGACAATGACACTATTTTAGTGCAGAATACATTTAAATACATTCAATCCTTGTTGATCTCCACATATTTAAATCATACTTTCTTAACCTGGTTTGCATTTAATAATCTTTTTTTTAAGATTTTATTTATTTATTTGACAGAGAGAGAGATCACAAGTAGGCAGAGAGGCAAGCAGAGAGAGAGGAGGAAACAGACTCCCTGCTGAGCAGGGAGCCCAATGTGGGGCTTGATCCCAGGACCCTGAGATCATGACCTGAGCCGAAGGCAGAGGCTTTAACACACTGAGTCACCCAGGGACCCCTTAATAATCTTTAAAGTAATATCATAGGGGTGCCTGGGTGGCTCAGTTGTTAAGCATCTGCCTTAGGCTCAGGTCATGATCCCAGGGTCCTGGGATCAAGCCCCACATCGGGCTCCCTGCTTGGCGGGAAGCCATCTTCTCCCTCTCCCACTCCCCCTGCTTGTGTTCCCTCTCTCACTGTGTCTATCTCTGTCAAATAAATAAATTAATTAATTTTAAAAAATAAAGTAATATCATGATTGAGAACAATAATCACAGGAGTTCTTAAATGCTGGTCCCCTAAAAAAAAAAAAAAGAGAGAGAGAGAGAGAGAGAGAGAGTCCAAACCTTCGTTTTTATAGATGAGCTACTGAGTGTATGGAGAGTAAGTGAGTCATCCAAGGGCATGAATTAGCCAGTGCCAAACTTAGCACCAGCCACCTCCTAACACCCAGCCCTGTGGTTTCCCCATATTTTACTAAAAATATGTAAGAGATAAGCATACATGAGTAATTTTACAGACTAGTGATTGGCAGGTCTTAGAGATGGGGTGAAGAAGTCTGTTATTACAAAGAGGTGTCATGAAGGAGATCTTTGGAATGATGGAATAGCTGTGTATCTTGATTGTGATGATAGTTACATGAATCTGGAAATGTGATAAAATATCAGCTATGCACACACATTGGACTAATGTCAGCCTCCTAGATTTCATATTATGTAAAATTCAGTCATTGGGGGAAACTGGGTGAAGGATGTATGGACTTCTATACTATCTAAGCAACTTCCTATGAATCTATTATTAACTCAAAATGAAAAGGCTCTTTAAAAAGTAATTTTGTAAGTACTTCAAAATTCAACATTGACTATTTTGCTAACTCTGAGTTGTACACACAAAATACTTTGTTTTGCAGTATATGCTATTAGTTTGTGTTACAAACTAATGCCTCCATATTTGTTCATTTGGTATTTTAAAAAACCATGTGCACTCCTAAGGTATATCTGCTCATGCTAGGTTATCAGTATATCCTGGAGATACTAAATAGCATTTTAGCAAGAGACAGGAATTTAAGGTAATTTATTTAAAATTTTGGAAAATAGGGGAAAGTGTCTCCTCTAAGTACTTATTGTGTTAAAATAACAGCCAGGGGTTTTTCTTTCTTTTTTTCCTGAAAAAAAAAATTGAGGTCTCGGGTCTACAGTTGGTCTTTCCTTTCCTTAGCAGAATGTTTTCTGTGCTTCAGGCGGTTAAATGGATAGATATCACCAACTGGAAGTGATGGGAGGACATAGGCTTCCTTTAGAAAGAGACTGATAGTCATAATGATTTTTTTCCTTTATGAGAATTCAGGAATGTAAATTAATTAAAATATCTGAAAATTTTTTTGTGGATTTTTAGAGCTACCTCGTCAGTTCCAGGGTGAGGTTTCTTTATGGGGTTGGCCACCAATGGCAGAAACCCTAGAACACATTCTGAAGGAGGTAGAAAACTACAGCTTTGGTGGTCCTGTAGACTGAGGTCCTTGCAGATCATGGCAAAGGAAAGGAAGGTTCTTGCATACATACTTCTGACCAAAGAAATATCATTCTCTCAGACGCCTGGGTGGCTCACTTGGTTGAGGGACCGATTCTTGATTTCAGTTCAGGTCATGATCTCAGGTGGCGAGATCGAACCCTGCATAAGGTTCAGATGGGAGTCTGCTTGAGATTCTCTCTCTGCCCCTCCCTCTACCCCTCCCCCTGTGCAAGCTTCTTCATGCTCTCTCTATCAAATAAATAAATAAATCTTAAAAAAAAAAAAGAAAAAATATCATTCTCCATGGGAGGAGGAACTATTTCCAGAACTTCAGTTATTCTAGTACACTTCAAAATTTCTACCATTTCTAAATACAAATTGTACTGCTATATACTTAATCTACCAAAATTTATATTGACACTTTTTTTTATTTAGCCTACATCTAGGGAATAATATCCATGAAATACCAGGTTTTATGTGTTAGTTATATTTCTTCCAATATGTACAAATAAATGTATAAATTTGAAAAAGGCCTATCCACAAACCACTTAAAAATCATCCTGGGTACCACCAGTGGTACACTCAAGACACAGGAGCACTGTACAATGACAAAGCTGCATGAGGCACCCCAGGCAGTGGTGAGGGAGGCAAGCCTAGCTCCGCAGAGCAGCTTGTGATCAATGGTATAATGGAGAGAGAACTAGGTTGCTTCCACATCCTAGGAACCATTTCAAAAATGGCCTATTATCCCTTCTAGAAAAAAACAATTTTCATTAAGCTTTTTAAATTATATACTATTCCTAAGAGTACTCTCATTCTTTATTGGAGTGAAGCATCTCAGCAAGTATATTTAGCTCTGTAAAAACTAGAAGCAATATTTGGTTTTTCTTTCTATAATTTATGGTAATGACTGTACAAGTTGTTTCTCAGGCTTAATCACCAAGTCATATGAATGTGGGCTTTTTCAGTCTCTCTTCTCAGAGCAGGTTAAGTCAGTTTACTTGAACTATAAGGCATTTGGTTTGGCATAGAACCCTTTGAAAAACATCACAGATGAGAAAACCTTTGCATTCTTCGAGTGAATTTTCAAAACTATATGAGAAAAGAAGGGTAGATAAGTATGGAAGGACCAAACAAGCATTCCTAAAAATGCTTTCAAGGAGCTTTAACTCCTTGGGCTTCTGTGGTTCCAAAATGAACTTTTACAACCATCAAACTTAAGTGAGAAAATCTATTCATCACAGAAGAAGACAGGAACACCTGGCTGGCTGAGTTGGGGGAGCAGGCACCTCTTGATTTCCGGGTTGTGGGTTTGAGCCCCACATTGAATGTAGAGATTACTTAAAACTAAAATCTTTAAAAAAAAAAAAAAAGGAAAAGCCAAACATTTACTGTAACAACATGTGGCTTACAAAGGCATTCTTCAGGGCTGTGATTCTTTTTTATTTAAATAATCTATTTGCAAGCATTAAAAAGATTGGTTCCTCTGTTTTTAACTTTGTTTCTCAAGAAATATTAGCATGCAGTGTGGACAGTTGAAAAATGTCTTCCTAGACCTTACCTACCACAAAATCCATATTTGAGAGAAAAGAATGTTCGGTCTTTGACTATGACTGAGTTGATATAAGGAGAAATTAACTGAGTCATAACCTAAATCCCCCAGTTATTTCTGACCCTTTGTTTCAAGAAAATCTAAGTTATTTACAAAATCAGATTGGATTATTTTTAACACATGGTAATTTAAAAAAAATCTTTTCTTGGGGTGCCTGGCTGGCTCAGTAGGTGGAGCACATGACACTTGATCTCAGGGATGTAAGTTCAAGCCTCACGTTGAGGATTGAGATTACTTAAAAATAAAATCTTTAAAAAAATGTTTTCTTTATCTTATTATCAATACAAATAGAAAAGTAAGAAGTTGGATTAGGACAGAATCATTCATGGAATTACAGTCTGCCACAGCATGAAGAGAAAACTTAGACAAGATGTTTTTCCTTAAGGAGGTTGATACTGTGGTTGGAACAGTCACTGCCAGGTGACAGATGATTTCATCCTCTTCTCTAACTTATTTATTTAAGTTTATGAAAGCTAATCAAAGATAATGTAGGTTGTTTGGGCTGCTGAGTCAGCAAAGTATTCAACATGCTGGTGCATGTAGAATACAACTCTCTCTATATACATACCTGTTTACTTTCTGTTCCATCTGGTTTAACATTTCACCCCAGCAAAGTGGCATTTGTGTAATAAGTATTTTAGAAAGAAAATGTACATGAATGAATAAATACATTAGGTAACAACACCTATTTGTCACAGTGTGATATGCTGTTCACCCAAATTAATTTCATGTCCTATGCTGAATGCATAGGAAAACTCCAGTATAAAGTTAGCCCACAAGGAGCACATTTATAGAGTGCTTATATAATTTAATGTCCATACTAGGGTGAATATAGAATGCAAACTCTATAGAACAGAGATTTCTGTTCCTGTTGTATTCCTAGCACCTAGAGAGATGTTTGGCAAGAATAGGTTTTTAATAAATATTTTCAAACGAATAAGCAAATAGAAGAATACATGTATATATACACATAAGCATATTCACATTTATGGGACATTATTAGCATTAAATTAAAAATGCAGGCACAGGTTATTTTTCCATTTGATCTTGTGAATTGCCAAATTGTGGTTAACGTAAATGCTTCTAGTATAAAGGCAGTCCATTTCATCATTGGGAAGATCTAATTATCCTTATATTGAGATTAAATTTGAACTCAACTAATTGGAATGTCTTTATTGTCACCCAACCAGAAATTCTTAATAATGATATCATGTGAAATCTTGCCAGATTCCTTGCTGAGGTCCATATGTTTTGCCACGTGCCCCAGGTTGGCAGCCCATGGGCCAGATTCAGTCTGCAGATATTTTTTGTTTTGTCTTAAAAACCGGGGAAGTATTCACTAGTAAAAGGTTGCAGTTAGAATTTTTTTTTAATCAGAGGATTTATGAAGAAATCCCATATTTCTGGTTTCCCTGGAAAATAAATAATAAAGTTAGAGGTGAGTAGTAGTAGCTGAGCACAATCTCTTTTCTTCACAGTGCCCATTACCATTCTCCTTGATAGTACACTGGGCCATTTAGATTATTTGTGTTAATTACTTTGACTAAGTAAACCTCTAAGTTTGTGACTTCTGTTCTAACTATTTCTCAGGTTTACTAGTCTTAACCCTATCAAAAAAAAAAAAAAAAAGAAGAGGAAGAAGAAGAAGCAGCAGAAGCAGAAGCAGCAGCTAGGCTTGCCTCACTTTGGAGCCAAAGCTGACTTCTAAGTAATGTATTTGCTGTCCTAAGAGCTCACAGACCATCTTTTTATTAATTTGTGCCACAATAGTGCCTGATGTTTCATTCAGTCTCACCAATGTTTTAGAGACTCTTTAATTTTTGAAACTCAGAATTATATGCCTCTTTTCTAGATTTGTACCCTTTGGGCATCTCTCCTTATCTCCAAGATTCTTGAAAGACATTAGCAGTGTTATCATAATCCTATTTGTAAAAAGTGAGATTATAAAGCCTAGGACATAATTTGTCGTCAAATGAACTAAATACCTTCAGAAAAACTAGTAACATCACTTGGCCTGAGCTTTACTCTCCTTTGCCAAGTTTTATTCTATGCTTTTTAGTTTGGAGATCATTTTGCATGATAGAGAAGTAAAAGAGTAGCTACAAAGTTATATCTTCTCTTAGTCACCCATTAATAATAAATGAACTGCAACAAGTAGTGATTTTATGCTTTTCTTTCTCCAAACATAATTGAAATGAGTATTGTTTTCATTCTTAATATTTTTGAAAGTCAGATTTCAAAATTAGATTCTGGTCTTCCTGATACTATGAACCATAGTTTTGCTCCATCAGGGGTTCCTGGGATCAGAACTGTGGGTTTTTCAATTTTTTACATTAATAATAGTACTTATTATCATAATACTTAACTCAGATTTTAAATTGATTGAACACAATTCTTTTGTGTGATACATGGTGATAATGCGAAGGAGAGATTACAAAATAATGTATATTTAAAAATACGTATAAAAATATCCTGAAAAAAACCCTCTAAGTTGAATTTGTAAAATGAATACAGAAGGGGAAGAAAGTGGCAAGTTATCTATTTGTCTAAAACTATGGAATAAAAAATGAACTTAATCTCAGAAGTGCACATATTTTCTTATTCCCTGAAGAAAACTGCAAACCTTTGGTGACCCAACCAAAGACAGTTACCTGAGTTTAAAACCATAAAAATCAATTTAAGTTCAACTTACTAATAGTGAGCATTTCTTTCCCAAGGGCATAGCTGACATCTTTTATAGTACAAATGAAGAATGGGGTAGAAGGTAATATTAACCTGTCCTCTCCCTTCTCCCTTGGTTTAACCTGTGCCCAGGGAAACTCAATTCATAATTTCTTCAATTTCACACCATTAATACGCATTAAGTTAACTCTAAAAGGTAAAGTATAATAGTCTGAGTGAGTAGGAGCCATTAAACCTAATGACACTTAAATGCATTTATCACAGTGATGCATGTCTTTAGGAGGGCCATTATGTTTTTCCGTAAGATAGAAAGGGTTTGAAAGTATAAACTTTATGTTATCTAGCTGAACATTCTTTTGCATTCATTTGATCCTTAAAACATATTAAAATGGAAGATGGCTACTATAAAGTTATTTCGTACATTTTCACCTAAGGGGAACGTTTTCTGTGGGTCCCAAGAGTAAGGCTGAGTGCTTTGGGTCCTTTGTCCATGGTGCTGAAATTGGCTCTTCCTTCCATGGCCCCACTGCAGGGTCAGATAGAGCCGGAGGAAAGGGTTGGTGTTTGTCCCAATTAATGACTTATAAGAATTCAAATAAGGATTAGAAATGAATGTATTTTTCAACTTTATAATCATCATAGTAAGAAAATTTACACAAGTTTGTGTATTTGAATAATGTGCAACGTGGAGCTGAAATAGCAAATGTTTATTTTTAACCCATTTGAAGTAAGGCTTGGGATTCTTTATCATTTTGCTCCTACACTCCCTTATTCATTAAGATATACCAACATCAGTAATATTTAACAGTTGTCGATTTCTATTTGTTTTCCCAACACTCTTCATTTTAGCTTTTCTTAGACCCATAATAATGCTTTCTCTTTGATTTGCTTTATATTCTTCCAGTACAATGAAAAACAGCATTAAAAATTATTTGAAATTAAACTTCTTACTTTAAACATATCATATTAACACATGAATAAGTTACATTGCTAGGTTTTGTTTCCTCCTCATGGCTTTAACTTTCTCATAGTATTTTTTATCCCATTATGCTATGCCTTGATCTATATTTCACTGCCCTGAGGATTTTTTTTTCTTTCTACACTACCTGCTTTTATCTGCCAATGAAAATTTTGCACACCAAGGAGAAGAAAGAGGTAAAAAAAAAATTGAAGGCACATCCTTCGCTTCCTTAGTGGACATTTACAAAAAGTGGAACATTTCTTTTCTCAATGTCCCCAGTATATCTTTCAAGGAGATGAAGTAATGTTCATATTACCACAGATTTCCAACTGTTCAGATTTACTACTACACAAAGGAGGTTCCATCTATGAGACTTATTTTATTTTCCTCCTCAGGATATTTAAACTGGATCTTTGTCAGACAGCATTGTGTTCCTTGAACAAGCAGGAATACAAAGTGCAACTTTAGCATTACCGTTCTACTTAGAACAAAGGGAGGTGACCAGAAGCACCACCTGCCAGTCTCTGGTTTCCCTTTAGGGGGTAGCCACAGCCATTTTAACTCGGGTTCATTTTAACAAGTCTCCAACCATTGGCTTCGTAACTGAAGCCTGCTATAGCTCTTTATATTTGCCTGAGCCAGTGATTTTGTTTTTATTACTTCCCTTTTTCAATAGGCAAGTTTGCTTTTGGTAATGAGAGAGGACTGCTTGTTTTGTGAAGGGGTGATATTTTTGTCAGAGATTTGTCATAAAAATTAAGGAAGATGTGGTTAACTAAACCACATTTTATAAAATGTTAATGATTTTTCCAGAAAAGCCTAGTTTTGGAGGTGGAAGGCATCTGGAGGAAATTTAAGTTTCCAAATGAGCATTTAAACAGCAAAGACTTTATATTGCTTGATTTATGATTACTGCAAAAAAAATTACAAATCATGTATTATAAAAGTTTAATTTGTTATTTTGGTAGAAGGTAGCATTCTTTTTATCAAACCATATAAAGCCATACTTCTGTGTTATTCACTGTGAATATCTCTGATCTGGTTGATGAGAGAACTGCTAACTCCTGTGGCATTTGGCCATTACCACCCTTGCCAACTAGATAGCTGTTGAGTGAATAATTGAGTTTCAGTGAGTTTCTATCCAGAGTTTGTTCCAAACTCGATAATTTTATACTGCAGGCTTTGCTTTAGAATGTAACTGAAAAATAATGCTCTTGTTCTAGAAACATTTTAATTAAATTAATTTGAGTGGGATTTGTTAGTTGTTTAGAGGTCGTTCAAATGGAATGTTTCTGTAGTCTATGAGAGTTTATGCATGCCCTCCTGGTTGGGAACTGCCACAGATTAGGACTAAAGTGTCCTACTGGCCGTCAAGTATAAGTGCTGTATTATTTATTGCTAAACTATCTAGTATGTAGATTTTCAAAAGTAGCTGCCATGAACTTAATAGTCTAGTTTACAACTTGATGGAGACTCTTGCAATGTTTAAATATAGCTTCTTTCTTAGGGGCTCCAATCTATGTTGGCATTAAGTGGATGCCAGTTAAACCCCCACCTCAGCAAAGGAGGAAAGGGTTGTTGCCTGCTGCCCTATGGCAGCTTTCTCTCTATTAAGGTGTATACTGGTTTTGCAGAAGTTCAGAAAGCTATCCCAAAGTGATGGTGATTATTGTTATGATCTGAGGGATCTTATTGTTAACTAATAACAGAGAGCTGTCCCTAATTCCTCACACTCCCCTGGTGTCCCCAAACTCATCTTATTTGAGGTCACATAGAAAGAACAAAGCACAGGTGAAAGAACAGTGCCCTTGTTGTGGCTGGAAACTAAGAGCAATATTTTCTAGCCTTAGCTTCACATTACAATCACACGATGTGGCCTAGGCATCAATATTTTTTTAGTTTCCCAGGTAATTCTAAGGTATAGTCAAGGTTGAGAACCACTGCCTTAGAAAGAATTATTTCCCTGCATAATTTTTAAAAGTCCTTTGCAACTGCTGTCCTCTGCACCCCAGACAACAATATCAGATATTAGAGTGGTTTATCTACTTGTGAGAGAAGTAGAGAGGTATCGAGGTTAATCTAGCAATCTTGAGTTGCAGGGAATGATGAATGAATTCATAGGGGTGCAAACATATTTAGCTTTAGGGGTGCCTGTGTGGCTCAGTTGGCTAAGTGTCCACCTTCGGTCAGGTCATGATCTTAGGGTGCTGGGATTGAGCCCTGCCTCAGGTTCCCTGCCCGGTGGGGAACCTGATTCTCCCTTCTCCCTCTCCCTTTGCCTCTCCCCCCCCGCTCATGTTTTCTCCTCCTCCTCTCTCTCTCTCTCTCACTCTCACTTTCATACTATCTCAAATAAATAAATAAAATTTTTTTTAAAATTTGGCTTTAAGATTTAAAGCCAGATGTTTTACCTAAATGCTGATGTGTATGGAATCAGGTATGGAAAAGTAAAATGTAAAGGGTGTTTAATTTTACTTTTCTCTATCTCAACATAGCTATAACTAGATATGAAAAGTAGTGTTTGAGTTACTCAGCAATGCTTGTCACACTTCTCCTGTCCCTGAGATGTGTCTCATCTTGAAGTTTGGGCAACACCCAAACCAGCTTCCTCGTCTAGAACAAATGGCTAGATTACTACTTTACTTAGTCTGTTACTCGAACGGTTAATGGGATCATGCATGTTAAGATGTCTAGCATGATGCACAGTTGATGCTTGACCTAAGTTAGTTTTCCCCTTCCTTCTTCAGCCTATTAATTTTAACATTAAAACAGTCCATGTTAACCTTTAGGCAATGGGTATGAACAAGCTATTATGTGCCATATATTATGTTTATTCCCCTTTTGTTTTTTTTAAAATGGATTAATTCAGAGCATTGCCTGGAATATGATGTGTATTTCTTTGAAATTCATTTCAAAATATTTAAGGAATTCAAAGTAACCCAGAAATCATGCAGAATATGCAAGGTTTATTAATGTGCCTAAATGTTAAGAGAAATGACTAAAAAAATCCTTATTTTCAAATGCTGCAGAAATCATTTAAAATCGAGTTGTCTCATACTGTTACTGTAAAGTTGTAAGGGATTAATTTCTATATATTATTTTTAAAGTGTCTTTAATTCTTTTAGTTTTATGAATGTTGTCATTTATTGACACAAGTTCTTTCAGAAGCTTTCAACTCAAATCTGAACTCATATTTATGTATACCACTTGCCTCTTTCTAACCAAATACATATTTTTGCTCTTTTTTTCTTTATCTCCCTTAACAGAGAAAGAGAGAGAGAGACTTTTCTACAATGTATACTCTAGGATCTTAGCCAGTTTAAATGTTGATAACTGACTGCTGCCAAAGCAATCCACTGAATGCCAAAGTGACACATTCTTAATTATACAAAAAATCCCATTCCCTGTTGGGTGCCATGTCCAACCTCGATTTATTAAGAAAATATTTAAGTCATTTTTAATCTGACAGCCTCTGGACATCAAGCTATAAATCTCAATACAGAAATTACTTATGCTTTTTCTATTTCAGTTGCATTCTTGCTAATTTACATTTTGTGTGTAAAAAACCTAATGTTGTGCCATGAACTTTGAGTTAGACAACTCCTATTGATATTGAGACCCTAGATTCTGAGTTGCTCAACTACAGTTTATTAAATGTACAGCAGCCTTAAAATTACTTGTGTTTGTTATGTTCTTTCTAATAATGATAATCAACTACATGGTTACTGTCAGCAAATGTTTTCCTAAGAAAATAACTGAGAATCTGTATCAAGTATATGCAGAAGTGAGGTGTAGAAAAAATTTTAAATTCATTTTTATTTCTTTGTTTTCTTTTTAAATATTTCATTTATTACTGAGATTATGTAGATGGTTCAGGGAAAATAAAATCTAATATTAAGGAAAAAGATTTTCATTCCTATTCTTAAATTACACAGTATATTTTAGCACCCACTTTATTAGTTCATTTTGACTTTATAAATGAGTTTTTCAAAAGGTTTACACTAATAACTCCTTTTTAGTTCAAGGGGAGGAGGAACATTCTATGTTCATTTTTATAATGAAATATTTATAAAGTACCCACAGCTTCTTCAATATAAAGAAAATAATTAAGTGACTTGAGTCCTTCCAAAATAAATGAGATTGTTTTATTTTCATATTTCAGAAAATAATATTTGTGAAACACATAGAACAGAACTAGTTTAAAACTTTTCAAATTCTGTAATTACTCAAAGTATTTTAGGGTAGAGTGTTGTTGGCCTAACCGATGTGGCCAGAAATTAAATTCCAGTAGAGCTGGAACACACCGGAGCATTACTATAAGAATGTATCCAGGAAGGCCATCTGCTGTCTTCTTGAGCTTCCCTCCAGCACCACTGAAAGAGACCCTTGAGGTTGAGGCTGAGTGTACTTCTCAGAGGACACATCTGAGAGAATTCTCCATGTGTGTATATTCCTTCTATCTCTAATGCTATGAATAATGAATAAGAAGCTTATGAAATATGCACTCACATAGCCTTCTTCTCTTAAAAAAGAAATACTATGCCATACTCGTAATGAGGAGAAAACCTAAGAAACCTGAGATAAAATTTGTCTTGAACTTATATGACTTCACCATAAAGAATTGTTTCGTGCACATAAATTTGAATCCCCTCTATCAAAAAGAATTATTATGGAGGAAAAAAACCCAACATTACATATTTGAAGTCAGGAATTTCATGCCTAATTACTAACTGTGAATTTCAAAGAGCAAACAGCTTCATCTAGAAGATTTAATTTGAGAGGTGTTCTCTCAGTCAGTCCTTCAAAAAGAACCTGTAGATTCTTTTATTCCTTAGCATACAAAGAGGAGAAATTCTGTATTGAGATTCACTTTGATACCTACATAAACTAAACCAATCTTTCTCTCTCTTTCTCTATGTCTCTCTCCCCATCTTTCTCTCTGTCTTTCCTCTCTTTACAGAAAAATAGAAACAAAATTATGTTATACCCAGAATGATATTATATACAAGAAAGCAAGGGAAGGAAGGAGGAAGGGAGAAGAAAAGGAAGGAAGGAATCAGGGTTGTTCGGTAAAAACTGATATCCTAGGAGAGATAAGACTATGTTTTTTAATTTAAAATATTATTTAAAGATACATTTAGGGGCACCTAGGTGGCTCAGTCAGTTAAGCACTGGACTCTTGATTTCGGGTTAGGTCATGATCTCAGGGTCCTGGGATCCACCCCCAAGTCAGGACTCCCACTCAGAAGGGAGCCTGCTTGTCTCCCTCTTCCTCTGCTCCCTTAACTCTGTCTCTCAAAAAAATAAATCTTTAAAAATATATATTTAAACACTGATGATAGAAATGAACCACCATTTATATACTCATTCAGTAATACAAAACAAAAAGATAATTACACAATAGGCTCATTTAAAACAGTATTATAGGGAAAACAACATCGGAAGGATCAAGAGGCATTTAGAAATTAAATGAGCCATTGTACATGAAAATGATTAAGTTATGTAAGATTAATTAAGGTATACAAGATAATATGTTTAAAGTCGTATTTTTCTGGGATTTTCTTTTTGTAAATATGAAAAGTCTGAATTTTAAAATTTCCTTAAAGCAAAATGTTACCTTTTTCATGTTCAGTTTTGATGTTTTTATTGGTATACAGCTGCATATATATATGTATATATATACACACACACACACACACACACACACATATGTATATATGTTATTGACAATAACAATCTAATTTCTACATCATGGAAATTAATATATTTATTAGCGTTCTGTTTAAAATTCTATTATCACTAATCTTTCCTTCATTTGGCTTAAGCCAATTTATCCTCTACACTTATACTGAAAATAAAAGTACCTGTGATGAACAGTCCATCATTATTGAGGACTTGGACAGCATAAACATGTGTGTTTTACATATGTAACTAGGATCCAGGCTCAGTCAATCGTACTTACAAAAAGACAGTTATAATCAAGGTATACGCACTGATTTAAGCTAACAAATGCATGTCCTTCATATAGAAACTTTAAAATCAATGGATGTGCTCTTCTCTGTTATAAATAATATAGCCTCTGACTGCCTTGCATTTTCTTGGACAGATTGGGGAGGAGGAGAGGGATGAGGAAAGAATAACCCCAAAGAAACTTTTCATTAATAGAATCTTTAACTTGCACTCCAAAAATTAAAACATAGTATTTGAATAAAACCTCACATGGTATTAAATCAGAAATGACAATAAGATGTTTTCCACTTGAAATTCAACACATCGATATGTTTTATATAATAATACTCTATAAATGTAATTGATTGAATCAGATTTAATAGGCATTTATTCCAGGGCCAATAATTATCTTCAATCTCAGAGATTAGTTGCTTCACAGAGTAATTAAATAAGTCAGGGAAATAAACGTGCATTTCTCCTGCCTGGTAAAAATTTTGCTGTTTTCAGTGTCTCCCCTTTCATAGGCACTCAAATATTTGACATGTGATGAATCTCAATCCATTTGTACCTAAAGTCTAATGTAATTGAGTTGAATACACATATTTATTATTTCCTCACAAAATACACATAATCAAAATGAAGAGGATTTTCAAGTTATAAATTATTGAGCTTGAGCTATCAGCATAATCTTTTTCACTGTGACTCTTTTGAAGGACTCTCCTATTTGCAAATAAAACAACATTTATCATTCGGTGTTGCCCTGACTTAGTCATCTTGAGAACCCCTAAAATATATTCATCTTTGCCATCAATGGTCTGAAAGAGGATACTATTTTGCTTCTTACAATGAAACCTTGAAGAATATGTTCTTTGGCTTCACTTTTCTTGTCAGAAATTACGGAGCGATACCCCCTCAAAATTATCTCTTACCCCCTATTTTCCTCACATGTACATCCATACAGAAGGGACACCATCACACTGTCTTCTTGATTGAGGTTTGAAAGAAAGTACGCAAGGTAAATAACAGCAACAACAATAATAAAATTCAAATTATCTTTGAAAATTCTTAAAATTGTTCATAAGTTCACTATTCATCCAATTTCCTTCTAGCATCAGAACAAGTCAGTCACTTTTTGTTAGTTAAATACCGAGTGGCTTTGTTGGTTTATAATTAGAACCCTTGTACAAAAGTGTTTGTATCTCTAAACCACTAGAAACACACGTGGCTCCGTGAGATGTGAGAAGGAGAAAACTATCAGATTCACATCTCCTATTTAAAAAAAAATTCTTTTATAGCTTGATACCATTTTTATAAAGCTCAAAAACAAGTGATATTAAACAACATATTGCTTATATTTTTAGGCCTAAGTTGACTCCCAGGCCTAAGCTGGAAAATGCTTCACTATTAAAAATCTCTCTCAACTTGAATAGTTGAATTTGATTAATTTAAATGAGAATATGACAAGACTTGACTGTTTTGCCAAAAAGTCCATTAGCCTTCTGGAATTACAAGGCTCATGGTGTCAGGCCAGCTCTCAGTAAGAGTTGCCCAGGAAGCAGAGCACACACACACAGTGAACTTGAGCCTTGGCATTAAAAAGAGACGAATTTGAATTTCTACCAGGTACATTAGTTTGGACAAGTTACTTCAACACTTAAAACTTCAGTTTCCTTAGTTATCAGATGTAGGTCATAATACCTCAAGCCATTGTTAAGGGTTAAATGAGAGAATTTTCATTAAGCCTACTACAGTGTCTACCAGTAAATGGTAGCTATTGGTATTATCAGTGATTAGGATGATTCTTTAAGGTTGGGTTTTTTTGTTTTTGTTATTTTTAACTATTACTTTTTTTTTTAACAAACCACCAGAGGGAGGTAGAGAACAGTTTGCATTCATTGTTCCAGGTGCTGTCTCTATGAAATTACCATGTTCTTGTCCTCATAATATATCTGTCTGCCTGTTCTGTCATTTCAAAGTAAATGTATAAGCTTAAAAACATGAAATAAGCTTTTACTATTCTTAAATATCCAAATTTTACATATGACAAGGAATATGCTGTACTAAGTATAAGAGGCTTCATTCCTGAACTATTTTAAAGGAGATAGAGAAATATACATCTTGCTTTGAAGTGTTTTATTCATATATGGTATTTTGTATAGTTGGAATGGTTTTAGGTACTAATTAAGACATGAATTACTGCATCTTCTTTGTGGTTTTACTGAAGAATACCAAATTGATGGAAGTGAAGTTTATTGCTCTTCTTGTTTATTTAAGAAGTACAGGTCATTATAAAAACAACTTCACTATACACCCTTGAAATATATCTAAGGAATTTTAAGTCGCTACATTTTTTCACTGTTGCATATAACAATTGATTGTATATGAAAGTCAGCATATCATCATGCTATGTGATATGTTGATATACCAATATGATATGATGATGATGTACCAATTCCTGGTAAAAAATGAGGTTGGGTATTTAAATTAGAGGGCAGGCTAAAACAAGATCATTGAGATTGAGAAGGTGGGCCACGAGCGAATCGTATACGAAACTAATGTATTTTCTGAAGCTGCAAGCTCTTAGGAAAACCAGATATAGATGACAATAGATTAATGGGGTTGTACTCTGAAGCTAGAGCTCTGGTATAATTTTAAATCTTTAATTTTTAGACTTTGAAGAGCACAGTGGTTCTCCATCAGGGAGAGTTTTATCTCCCAGCGGACATCTGGCAGTGTCTGGAGAAATTTTTTGATTCGTCAAGACCAGGGTGAGGGCAGGCGTGGGGGCTGTGCTGCTGGCATCTGGTGAGTGGCGGCAGGAGACGCAGGGCGCTGTGCACAGGACAGCCCCGCACAACAAAGACTTACCCAGCCCAATATGTTAATAGTGCTGATGCTCAGAAAGCCTGGACTAAAGCCATGAACTTTCAAAGACTATGCTGTGGCGTTGGCTATTTTCCATTTCTGTTCCGTGTCCACATTGGTCGTTTAGAGAAGAGCTCTCAGCTCGGGGGCCCGGCAGTTGCCTTGGCGCTCATCTTCCCTTTTTAAAGCACCAGATTTTCCAGAGCTTCCATTTAAAGGATGTGCCATATTCACTCAGTGTCTGACGGGGATTAAATGTGCTTTTGGAAACTTAGCAAGAAATGTACAAGCTCTCAGTAGAGAGAATTTGTAGAAAACAAAAACAGAAGAGCAGGTTTCTAGTTTTTCTTCCCCCAAATGGCCTTAGTGGATTCAAAAATGGGAAGTGTGAATAACACTGCTTTGTATTTTAAGTTGAAGCATTTGGAAGCATGGGTATAATGCCTTCAGGACATGAAATCTTCAGTTACATGATCACTTATTTAGAAATGTGATGAAGTGTGAAGAAATTGTACCAGCAGGAGGAATCATTTAAAATTCTAAAAACCTGAAAAATAGTTTCATAGAACGTGTATATGGTTACAAATCAGCTGGCATATGTAGTAGAGACTGCATTTAAGTGTCACAAATCCACTAACTTTTCTTGACCTATTAATAGTTCAAAGAGACCAAGAAGGTAGTTTATTTACATTAATTTGCTGATGTGGAGAGAACATTGAGCTTTTCACTTTTAATCTATAATTACACCTACATTGCCTATATCAAATCCAGCTAAAAAATAAAACATAAATTTCAGAAACCAAGAAAGCAAATGTGCCTAACTAATTTAACGAGTTTAAAACTTTCAGTCATGGTCAATGTTATTAGAAAACTATCCAAATTGACTGTCTGATTCAACTAATTTATCCTAATAGGTAGTTCTGTTCTATCCAATATTGTAGTGTTAGATATGTGGCCAAAAAGAGAAAAATCCCAATAATTTTTATGTTGATTACATGTTGACATGACAGTATTTTGGATATGCTGGGTTGAATAAAATATATTGTTAAGTTAACCTATTTCTTTTTACTCCCTTAATGTTGCTCCTAGAAAATTTAAAAGTACGTTTGTAGCTCATTATTTTTATTGGACAGCACTGGCCTAGGCCCTTCAAGTGTTAATTAAGTAGTTACTTTCATGATCAAGCAAGCATTTTAGAAATTATGGTTACATAAGAGAAAATGTATACATAGTTGCTAATAATTCTATGTAGCACCATTTACATGGTGTTGAGCTCCCGTTTCCTCATTTCCACCCTGCAGGAACCCCCTGCTTCCCCCAAAGAGGTTCTTCCAAACATCCCTTGAAAACCCTGTTCTCTCTCCTCTGTTTATCCTCTCACAATGTGCCTGTTGTCTGAAATGCCTCCCCTCCTCATTTCACCTCAGTCTTCACCTCAGTCTTCGAGATCTAACTGAAAATATTACAATTTCTTTTTTTTTTTTTTTTTTTTTTTTTTTTTTTATTTGACACAGAGAGAGAGATCACAAGTAGGCAGAAAGGCAGGCAGAGAGACAGGGAGAGGAGGAAGCAGGCTCCCTGCTGAGCAGAGAGCCCGATGCGGGCCTCGATCCCAGGACGCTGAGATCATGACCTGAGCCGAAAGCAGAGGCTTTAACCTACTGAGCCACCCAGGCGCCCCATATTACAATTTCATAATGGTTTTTCGTAACTTCAAGTGGTCTCATTCTTAAATTCTTGAGCGCTTACCCTGTACTCGCCTTTCCTGAACTGTGTTACCTCTTACACTGGGACTGCCAGGGTAGCGTTTTCTGAGGAGAAAAGATACCATGGTCAAATGAGTTAGGGAAATAGTGAATTAAACAGTCAAATTATTCTCTTTCCTGCAGGATATCTTAGGGCCCCTCATAGTTTAATCTGGATCAAGAACTTTTAAAGAGCCACTTGATATATAGCATTTTCCAGTCTTTTTTTTTTCCTTTTTTTTTACAGATTTATTTATTTATGAGAGAGAGAGAGCAGGGGAAGGGGCAGGAGGAAAGGATCTCAAGCAGACTTCCTGCTGAGTGGGCAGCCCCTTGTAGCTCAGCTGCATCTGACAACCTGAGATCATGACCAAGAATCCGATGCTTAACAGACTGACCCTCCCAGTCCTTTTTGACAATGAAGCATTTTTTTCCCCCATGCATTTCTCTGGACTGTGTTATGAGAAACACACCTTGAGAAATAATGCATATACCATTGATCAGCCCATACTCTTCTGTGTTTTTTCTCTTGATTTGAGCCATTATATAAACTATATACCTTTACTTGAGTTCTCAAATTTTTATTTCTTGTTTCCTAACATATACTACATATGATTTTTCAAAGTCAGAAGTCATTTTGGTTAACACTGTGCAAAATTTTGCATTACCTGTTGATGTAGCTTAATAACATTAAATGATCATATTATGTATGTATTAGTCCTGTTTATGATGATAGCAATACTAAGTGGACATTACAGTAAATCAAACCCGATCGTTCTTACTTTCAAATTTAAACTCTGATTAGTGGTAGGAGTATAGGACAATCTGCAACATATTCAACAGGGAAAACCATCAGCAACACTAAGAAGAACCAATAAGTCCCTCAGCTATTTCTTTGAGGGCAAAGGGGGTAAATTACTGGAAGATATAAATTGGAGGTCAAGTAGAAGACTAGAAAATGAGAGCGAATGAGAGACCTTTAAAAGTATACTAGGGAGAAGGAAAGACAAATAATAAAGTATCACCAGAAATATTTTAATTAAATGACACTGAAATAAAAACCTCTATCAAATATTGGTTTGGTCATATATTAACTCTATTTTTCAAAAATATGCACTCAGTGACCAAACTCAAAAGTGTAATTAATTTATTACTATTACAGGTACATGTAAATCAAAATGACAACATTTAAGCCAGTTATAAGGGTTAAATGTGATAGACGGTACCTAGGAAATGTCATGTTAGGTTTGACCCAGAGACAGTCCTACCCATTTCATCCTTTATTGTCCCTATCAAAGTCAGTTCTATCTCTGCCTTATTCCCTTGTTCTTATTCATATATTTTTTCTAAACTTGACTCCTCAAATAAAATATAAGTGAAGGGGAGAGAGAAGAGATTGTCTTATGTCTTTCTATATTTCTGGTGCCTGGTGCAATTCACTTAATATTTGCAGAATTCCTGACGTTGATATTAAACATTCTGTTGAAGAAGAGGGTAGCGGTTTTCTTGATTTCCACCTCAAAAGTCAAGAGCATATGTGAAGTTCCAAGTTTCCCTTAATAACACATGAGAAATACCTTCCATGACTTTTTCCATGTTGTAAAATATTTTAATCAACTGATCAGCAAGTGTGTATTAATGATCTGTTTACTGCGTTTGGGGCCAGATGCTTTGGGAAGTAAAAAGAAAGTAAACTACCTGCTTCCTTTGAATCGAGGGGTGAGAAGAAAAGACAGATAGTAGGAAATAAATGGAGAGTGAGTGAAGTTCTGTGGGACACATACTTCAGTTCGGAAAAGGGAAACTGAAAGTAGGCATTGATAACTAAGGAACTTCACAAAGTAAAGCCAACTTTGAAGGCTGTTAAAGCCAGAAACATGTTTTACATTAAGTTCTGGTAGACATCAGAGAGCCCATGAGAAGTTTTGAGGAGAGAGCCCACAAGATGAGTCCTCTGGTAAGATGAGACTCACACAGCCAATCTGGGAACAGAGTAGAGCAGGGAGAGACAGCAGAAGGAAGACCACGTCAGAGACCTTTGGCTTTCGCCTAAGTTGGAAGAGTGCATGTCTCTTTAGGGTAAGGGCCATGGAACTAGACCAGAAGCAGCTTTGAGAGGAGAACAGGGAGGACTTGGTGACTGACTGGAAACAGAAAATTAAAAGATGTGGGTGAGATGGTTAAAAATGGCCCCAAGGTTTTGTGCAGAGATTTTTTAAAAAAAAAGAAAGTTAATGTTTTTGAGAATTTGCTCTGTGCCAGTGTTTTGTGTGCTTTGCGTGGATTTTCCTGAGTTTCATGATACAGTTATTGATGTAAGTACTAATATTTCCCCTGTTTTCGAGGTGAGGAAACAAATTCATAGAGGAAATTTTAATCCAGGCAGCCTAGATTCAAATCCCATACTTTTCACATCTATGCTAGTCTCTGTCTCATGTTCTAAAGAAATGAGGGTGACAGAGATAAGTTTGGAATGAGGAGCTAATTTGAAGAGAATAAGAAATAATGACTTATATTTGAAATAAAGTTTGGACTTAGGACAGTAATATTTGCAAGTAGATGTGTCCAGGTAAGATTTGGAGATGAAAGCCCTCAGCTTTCAGATCTAAATTTGGCGGTATGTGTCACAGAGATTTCAAAAGTTCTCTAGAGAAGAAAATACATCAGAGATAGCAAAGACTGCATTTTTGCATAGATATTATTTCTCATAGGTAATGAATTTGATAAGCGTGCATATTGGTTATTTCATTTTATATGACCCTAGACCAGTGCTCTACAAACTTCTTTGGTTACACACCTCCAAGACACAATTTTTGAGCATACGCCCTTATGTATGTAACTTATTCTCTTTTATTTTCACTCGATAATGAAGCTAATGATGAATTCATAATGGGAGAAGATGCAGCTCTGTTCTTTTCTTGTCTGCTTCTCCTTGGACTGTGAAGAGGAACCCCAATCTGCAGGTCTTCTGCAGACTACTTTTTGAACCCATTTGTTTTGTTGAGTTAAAACTATTCCGTATTATCTGGGCCCATGTGAACTGCACCCTGTTACAACTTGAGACTGTAGATCTCTCCCTCGCATTGCATTTTTACATGGGTAGAATCAAACCTCTGACTTAGGAACTAAATTAGGGCACTGGTTTCATTCCACATATTAAATACCATAATTTTCTTATTTGCAAATTGCCTCACTAGCATTTCCACACCCATGATTTCTCTAGTTGTCCTCCACCTGACCACGGAACTTCTCTGCACCTTGGAGACCACTGACTTTGTCTTAACTTCTCAAGCGTCAGAAGGTGCTTCCTCCACAGTCCTCTTCTAGCACCTGCTGAATAGACAAGTATGAGAGCACTGTGACTGCACACTTCTGTCCAAAATGCACCTGGGCTTTTCCTTCCCGGATTAGATGCCTTGGAGATTTAGTCACTTCATGCAACATCCTCACTTTTTTTTTTTTTTTTTTTTCCCATTTTAGTTTCCCTTTCTCCTTTTTTTTTTTTTTTTAAAGATTTTATTTATTTATTTCACAGAGGGAGAGAGATCACAAGGAGGCAGAGAGGCAGGCAGAGAGAGAGAGAGGGGGAAGCAGGCTCCCCGCCGAGCAGGGAGCCCGATGCGGGCCTCGATCCCAGGACCCTGAGATCATGACCTGAGCCGAAAGCAGAGGCATTAACCCACTGAGCCACCCAGGCGCCCCCTTTCTCCTTTTAATCACTTTAGCTTCAGCCTTCTCCTGTTTCATCTTATGGTTCTTGGGGTATCATGTCAAGAATTTCATAATTATTTTCAGAGTAAGCCGCCATAGACTTGTATGTGGAAGGATCTATAGTCACTGTACGTTTCCAGAATTTCCTTTGAGAGTACCCAGAAATTCATGTCTTTTTCAGTTCCACTCACTCTGAAATGAGTATCTCCCTTTTATTTTATCAAAAGCTAAAGTAGTAACAGAGTCAGAACTTCTCAGTAAACATTTGCTAAGTGAGAAACAATTTGGAGATTCGAGTCAAATGAGAATGTCAAAAATATTTACTAATCCTTGTCAGATGAGTAGAAAATAATATGTCTTATTTTATTTTTATTTAGGTTATTGCTTTTATCTTATTTTTAAATTCTATTTTTTCTTGTTGATCATTTTATTGTTTTTGTTAGCCTTGATTTAAAGGTTTTCCTATGCTTGGGCAGGTAATCTCACAGATAGGCTGGCCATGCTACACTTGGATATATATTCTCATTTGAGCTGTAGAAAATAAACCTTAGCATTGAAAAATGCTAAGCGTGAATATTCAGATATCAGACAATAGCTGGGAACCCCAATTGGATTATTTGAAATAAGACACAATCCTGACATAGTTAAGTGCACAGTCCAGAAAGTGTCTGATATGCTCATCTTTCCAATATATATAAATAATTAAACAGATATTAAAATAACTCGTAACTTCTACCGTAGTTCTGATGGAAGTCATTTATTATAACTGTCAATGGAAAAAAAAAGTTAAAGAATTTATAAATAACTGTAGACTACCTTTATTCCTAGCCTAACAAGAAAAAGAGCTTTTACTTTTTGATTTCCAAACAAGACAAATATGGTTTTGGTTTTACTTTAAACTCAAAATCAGTGTGGAAAGATATCTATCTATTTCTTATTGAGATAAATGAAGCCAAATGGATGTTGCCACAAGATGGCTCAGAATTGGGTCTATATTATTCATTTCATCAGAGCTATTTGGTTAATTGGCTACTTGATTCATAAACATTCAAGTTGATATAGGAGCAAGATTAACTTCTTTGTCCTTTCCATGTAGCATTTGTATTTTCACATGACAGATGTACTTAAGATCTTGGCAGTATAATTTTTTTAAACCAACTTGTGAAACAGTTTTATAAGAACACCCACCTCTGTTTCTAAAACAAATTCACAATAGTAAATATCTATTTCTCCCTTCTTCTACTGACAGTCACTAGATTGCACCTATTTACAGGAAACTGCAAAAGGGCTGGAAGAGAGGGGAAGAAAAATTAAGTGAAGAACAGTAGAAGAGAACAACAAAACGGCACTTAGTGTGGGAAGAGTTTAAACGTGGCAGGCAGAAGTCTAGACCCTGTGAACCTGGCAGTGGAGCTATGGTTGGTAAAATCCATTGTTCTCTGTGTACAAAAGGAAAAGTTCAAATTGGGCTACTGTGAAATACAGTGCTGCTTTTGTCAACAACATTCTGGGTTCCTCACTGAAAAACGTAAGTAAGGACATAAGCAGTGAAATGTTACAAAGAGCTATCAGCTTTGAAAACTCCCTACCCTTTTACACTGGAGAGCTTCAATTTGACAGTCATGAATAGAGGTCTTACAGGTGCTTGGGTAAACAAGAGGCAGCAGACTGTCACATTGTTTGCTATTGCCTACACAATACCTGAGCTGGAAATTCCCTTGGCTATTTTTCTCTCATTGCCCAACTGGAAGTCCATCATGGAGCAGACTTGGGGCAAGACTACCCTGTTGAAAGTAAACATAAGGCTCACCCACATCACTGGAAAAGCCGTCAAACATGATCTGATGATCACTGTTCAGCAAACCCAGTACTTTTCCATCCTGATGGGTCTGAAAACACAAGGGCTAATGCCTATGAAATGAAGTGTATGTTCTACATGGGTAAGACTCCTTTTCCAAATGTTAAATTATTGAGCTTCAAAGAGGCCAAGCAGGTGAATACAGAAGGTTTGAAGGACAATTCTTAACACAGTCTCAGAACTTGGGGTAGATATAAAAACAAAAGTATTAGTGTAATGGGTGATGCTATTAGCTCTGATTTCTAAATGAAGAGAGAAGCTTCTGATCTGCTCAAGTAGGAAATGCCTTTCCTAGTTTCAATACCTTGTCTTTACCACTTAGAGAGCTAGCAGCTGTGAACACATTGAAAACACTGGCTTTGTTGACATTTTGCCACACTTCTCTTTATAAGTTACATCAAACAGCCCCTGTCTGTCTTTGTGAATTAAAGACTTCAGCAGAATTTGTGGAAGACTAACAATACTAAAGAAAGTGGATGAGGGTGCCTGGGTGGCTCAGTGGGTTAAAGCCTCTGCTTTCGGCTCAGGTCATGATTTCAGGGTCCTGGGATCGAGGCCCGCATCGGGCTCCCTGCTCAGCGGGGAGCCTGCTTCCCCCTCTCTCTGTCTGCCTTCCTCTCTGCCTCCTTGTGATCTCTCTCCCTCTGTGAAATAAATAAATAAATCTTAAAAAAAAAAAAGTGGATGAGATGCACTAGTTACAACATCAAAAAACAAGCAGGCAAAGCCCTAATTTCCTGTGTTAGTGCCTCAGTTTATTTTTTTTTTAAGATTCATTTATTTTGAGAGAGAGAAAGTGCACATGTGAGTAGGGAGAGGGGCAGAGGGAGAGAACTTCAGGCATATTCTTGGCTGAGCATGGAGCCTGATACAGGGCTTGATTTCATGACCCATGAGATCATGACCTGAGCCGAAACCAAGAGTTAGATGCCTAACCAAGTGAGCCACCTAGGCTCCCAGTGCCTCAGTTTAAAAGTGTGGTCATTGAGAAGATCATGAGTCTAGTCCTACAAGTGAGAATCCAGGGCTACCTGAAGATATTGACTAGTCTAAAATTTGTCCTACATTTTCTACTTATCATCGAGATATTAGACCTATTCTCCAAATAGTGCTGTCTTCCAGAGGGACGGTATGATTGGCTCTTTGTCACATCATTTCATAAGAAGTGCTGCCTTACCCAGGACCATCAAGAAAGGGATCTTACATGGTGCACTCAGTGATTTACTAATGAATGGAGTAAGAAACCCAAAAGGAGCATCTTTCAGTAGGACCAGACTAAATGGGGGATAGCATTGTGATTAAAAATTTTAGGGAAAGAGTCCTCATTTATACTAATGCAATTCAAAATTGTGTGTATCACATTTTGGGGGTCTCCATAAAGAAGTTGCCTCTCAGTGTTTAAAACTCAGTGGATATAAAACTATGGCCCACAAACAAGCAAGCCTTAAATATGCAGTCAAAGAACTCGAAGTTTTTATTAATCCCATTGAAGGGCTACTACAATTAAATCATGCGGTTGCTTCCCAGTTGGCTAGAGAATGGCATTGCTCAAAGGTTTCAAGTTGAAAAGCCTCCCACAGCTCTCTAGGCCAGAAATTTGGCAGTGACAGTGAAAAACTACAAAGACAAATTCCCAAATATTTATCATATGATTTGTATTCTGCAGTCATTTCCAGTTTCAATGGCAACAGTGGAGAGGAAAGGATGAAGTCAGGTTACAAGAATAAAATGCTTGAGAAGGGGCTTGAATATCTAATGCTCATTTCTGCAGAAGGCCCAGCGTCAGGACTATGTAACTACAGATCTGCTGTCAACCTTTCCTTACTAAAGCTCACCAGAACCAACAAATCACCTTTTAGCAAAAGACCCTCAGAAAACCTCAGTTTTGAAGGAGAACCATTCTCTTCTAATTAAAAAAAAAAAAAGCAGAATTTTCTACTTGAACTCCCTTTGTAAATCACAATTATCTCTGGCTCTATTTATAAATTATGGAGAAGTGACTGGTTTGTAGTAAAGTGTAAAAATAGAGCTACTCTGGCCAAATAGAATGAAGAAGTGACTACATTTCTTATCATTAAGGGGTTGTTGTGTGTCTATTTAGTTTTTAATGTTTATAGAAACAGCAGCACTCTGCAGAAAAGGAATTCAAGGGATTCAGCCAAGGGAAAGAAAGACTTGCTTCCTTGATTTTTACTCAACCACATTTCTTAATTATGGAGAAAAAAATACACATATGTCCTATATTAATAAATAGCATTCTTTTGTCCTGTTTATGTTTGCATTTTTATTTTCACTTTATCTTCAAATAGAGTTTAAAGGTAGAAATTGAAGTCATTAATATTTTGTAAACATTTTTTATTTATGTGTTCGAGAGAGCAGAGTGTGTGGCGGGGAGCAGAGGGAGAGGGACAAGTGGACTTTGTGCTGAGCACAGAGCCCAACTCGGGGCTCGATCTCAGGACCCTGAGATCATGATCTGAGCTCAAACCATTATCCTGTAAGTGTTAAAATGATCATATTTTATGTTATTATTTAGAAATTGCCCAAAAGGAGGTAGCATGGCTTAATCGTTGGATGGAGTTCCTTTATATTCCATGCCATAAAACAATTCCAAACACTGCTGAGGGCACAGTGTAAAATTTAAAAATCACACCTATTCCTACTACCAAGCCAAACTATTTAAATGCTCCCAGATATTTACCAGAGTTCTTGGTACCTACAAGGAAAGGCTCCATTAGTATTTGTTGAATAAATAAAATCAGTTACTTATAAATAGTCTGGAATTCACAGGTTGGGATTTGTGGCAATGGAAGTATAATTCTGCAAGGCACTTCTTAGGTGAGCATTACAGAAACTGCCTAGTTATTATTTGCTTCATCTCCATTGTAATACTTAAAAAATATATATTTCATGTATTTGTTATTGCATAATTAAAACCCCAAAATGGAAAACAGAAGATTCTTAAGTCTGTATTTATTCCCCATTTGCAACATTTCATAGTTCTCTCATAGAGGTGTTTCTGAATTTAGAACTCTATGCAGAGAACTGCGACCTTAACATAGGCAGAAAAAGAACAGTAATTTATATGTAGAAATTGCAGGTGTTTACTATGATAAATGCAAGCATATTGGTTTTAACAAACTCAGACTTCTATATTTAGCATCTCGAGCATTAGGAAATCGGTGGCTCTCAAGTGTATTTAAAAAGGGTTGGTAGCGGGGTGCCCGGGGGGTTCAGTCAGCTGAGTGCCTGCCCTCAGCTCAGGTCATGATCTCAGGGTCCTGAGATTCAATAAATAAAATCTTAAAAAGAAAAGGGGTTGGAGGTGCCTGGTGGCTCAGTCATTAGGCGTCTGCCTTCAGCTTAGGTCATAATCCCCGGGTCCTGGGATCGAGCCCTGCATCAGGCTCCCTGCTCGGTGGGAAGCCTGCTTCTCCCTCTCCCACTCCCTCTGCTTGTATCCTCTTTCTCGCTGTCTCTCGCTCTCTCTCTGTCAAATAAATAAATAAAATCTTTAAAAAGAAAAAAGAAAAGGGTTGTTGGTAGTGTGGCATGTTCTAATATTATCTTGCCCCAGTAACTATTTATTATAAATATTCCAAGTTTCAAAATAGATCTACTGAAGTCATATATACAATTGAAAAAGTTAAACATTTTCCTGAGTTTATTATAACAAAAAATGCGGCAGTGCAACCCTATGAGTATTTAAAAATATAAATGCCAGTGTCTTTTAAAAAATTAAATCCTCATCTAGAATTGTTTTCTATTTTAATACAAAAAGTCAAGTAAGTGGTAGGGGAAAACAGGAGGAAAAACTATAACAAGGAGTCATGGGCATACTTCTTCAAAGACCATTCTTTGAATTCTTTCTCAAGAGAAGTGAGTCCATTAGAATAATGAAGCTAAGATTAATATTTTATAATAAATAGGATGAAACATATGTATTTTCTGTGGCAGAAGCTTTTCAAGTTACACCAGTTTGGAAGTCATTATTTCACTTGATCACTAAAAAATTCTTTTGAATTGCTCTTCAATTCATGTTATTAGCCCAAAAGCTAACACAGTTTCTGTGTTCATCTTATCTTTAATATTGATTTATCTTTCCCTAATACTATACACCCCTACAGTTATAGCAGAAAGAATTTTCAAAGCCAGAAATCATTGTCTTCTATTTCACACTTGAGACCAGAGTAAATTCATGACCCTTAGAAGTCATATTTTCCAATGAGTCTGTCTGGAGGGCAGTAGGAACCAGGTGTTGGTGGTGGGCGGTGGAGGTTGGAGATTAGGAAGTGTTCTAGGTAGAAGGAACAGCATTTGTAAAAAGGTAAACTACAAGGATTAGATCATGAGAGACCTTGTAAACCATACATTAGTGTATGAATGGTATCTTCAGGGCAATGGTGAACATTGAAGGGCTTCTACTGGGGCCCGGAAATGCAGGATGGGGTGGAGGGTGGTGAAGTTTGCATTTTAAAGAGATCACTCTGGCTCCTGTTTAAAAATGTACTGAAGGGGAACAAGTTTGTAGGCTTGATTAGAAATCCAGGCAGACAGAGACACAGAGGAATGAACATGTTTCAGAGATAATTAAGAGGTTGAACGGATATGACTTAGGTTCCACTTAGTTGTGAAGGTGGAGAGAGATGATCTCTGAGTGTCACCCAGCTTCCTAGATCTGTAAGATGATGGCATTTATTAACTTAGCATTTATTTATTTATTATAAATAGCATTTATTTATTTATTTTTTAAAGATTTTTATTTGTTTATTTGACAGAGAGAGAGAGAGAGAGAGAGATCAGATCACAAGTAGGCAGAGAGGCAGGCAGGGAGAGAGGAGGAAGCAGGCTCCGTGCTGAGCAGAGAGACCGATGCAGGGCTCTATCCCAGGACCCTGAGATCATGACCTGAGTTGAAGGCAGAGGCTTTAACCCACTGAGCCACCCAGGCGCCCTGCACTTATTAATTTATTAACACAGAAGGAAGATTCGCTTTTTGAGGAGCTATGATAGACTCAGTTTGGAATAATGACTTTGTGGACCTTATGGGATGTGAAAGACAAGGTATCTGGATGGATTATGGCACAGTCTTAGAATAGAAATGAGGTGAATTTGTAAAATTTGTGGAAGACCTGCCTATATGTAGTAATTGAAGCAATTAGAAAGAAAGATATTATCTAGGGAGGGAAGGTAGGATGAAAACATGAGAGGGTCAAGGGTAGAAACTGAGGAACACAAGCATTTAAGGAATGGCCAGAAAGGATACAGACACGTAGGAAAAAACAGGAGGATTGAGGCACAGAAGGAAAGCAATGTTCAGAAGTGTGGGAGTGTTTGTCTCAAAGGTCGATGAGAGGTCAAGATTACGATAAAAACTAACCATTAGATTAAACCATATGGAGGCAATTTTTGACCTGGGGCCTGAACTCTTGATAGAAGGGTGGGTACACATACATGAGTGGATTGGGTTGGGTAAAGGGGCAGGGAAAGTGCGAGACATGTGAACATAGACTCTTTTTCAGAAGTTTGATGATGAATGGGGAGATGCAACTGGGTAGTACTAGAGAGATATGAGAGTTTAAGAGAGTCATGTATTTAGTTGTGAAAGGACTCAGCATGTTTAAATGATGATGTGAACTCTCTGATAAAAAAGTAACTTTCTGCCTGCCTCTCTGCCTACTTGTAATCTCTTTCTCTTTGTCAAATAAATAAATAAAATCTTTAAAAAAAAAAGTAACTTAAAGTTAACAACAAGAAAGGAGAAATAGCTAATAATCACAGCGAACCCTTATGGAGTGCTTAATATACAGTAGCTAGTCTGCCAAGTTCTTTCACGTATGTTAACTCTTCCGATGGTCACAATAACCCTATTAGGTAGGTACTGTGATTATTCCATTTTACAGATAAGGAAATAGAAACCTGGAGTCTTAGAAGGACTAACTGATGGGATAACTTTCTTTAAGAGGTGGAAAGGGTGGGATCCAAAGCCCAAGTAAAGAAATAACCTTTGTACAGAAGAGGGATAGCTTCCATAAGGACCAGAAATAGAGAGGATGATGTGGAAGCAGATGAATTTGTAGGTTTGGAGGCAAGAGATTGAGTTTTCTTAATAACTTTTATTTTATCTATCAGTCAGGAGGTAAGGGCATGGCATAGCACAAGGGTGGAGGTGGTAGGCTGGTAGATTTGAAGTGTGGGGGTTTCAAGTAGACACTGTGGAGAATAGGAGAACATGCTGACAAAGGGGCATACAGTGATTTCCAGGCAGCACCAAGGTCCCACTGCAGCTGGAGAACAAGTGCTAGCTGTGTCATCCATCTGCACGTATGTGGGGTTTACCTGAAGCTCAGCTTCAGGGCAGAGGAGACGTAGTGGTGTTCAGAGTATCCAAATAAGGTCCAGAAGTCTTGACCTTGAGTCCGCCATGAATTTAAAAGATCTTGGAGGCAAACCAAGCAGGTAGAGGTTATGGAGAAGGGCAGAGAAGAAGTGAGGGGCGTAGATCCATTTGATAGGCACTTGCTTGCACCTTCTTCAGAACTGGAGCTTAATTAGGAGTGGATTGTGTCCAAAGATTAAAAAAACAAAACAAAATAGGGAATGGGTTGTGTCCAAAATTACAAGATCTATTTCTTTCTTTGAAAAAGTATATAGGAACTCTATACCTTCTGCTTAATTTTTCTATAAACTTAAAAGTCAGAAAATATGGAGTCGAATAATTTAAGAAATATATCTGGAAATACAGACAGTAGGGACTATCTGGATATGACTTACAAATATGACTTACTTTGCTCGTCTATTATGGTGGCTCCAGAGATAAAGAAAAGAAAAGCATTCTGAATCATTGTCACACTACGAAGCACGAACTTATTATCACATACTCGCTGAATATTGAGTCTAGTCATTGGTATTCAGTTATGTGTAGCCTTAAACTTCGAAAATTTTCTGAAAGTGATGAAAGTCTGAATAAGGACACTGCTAAGGTTTTTTATGAAGACAGACTTTGTTGCAAACCAGACTTTACCAGTCAGGAGAAAAATACACTAATGAACCAATAGGTGGCAGTATAACATGGTGTTCTTGAAATTTTAAATAATACTGCTAATTAAAATATTGGCTGAAGCACCAGGTATGCACTTGATGCTGTATTAGAGAATCAAAACTCTGAGACAAACCCATTTCTTCCAGAAGGTTACAGTTAAACAGTAAAGATTCAAGGGGAAAGCTAAAGCTTCTTCTCTCTGTATCAATTCATCATAGACCAGTATGTAGGGCAGCAGGTCTCTCAAAGTAAAAAGAGGGGTTGGGGGATAGCAGGGAGAAAGTCAAGGAAAGGGAGGTAAGGGGAAGAGAGAAGACAGAAAAAGACAGGAGAGGAAAAGAGAAAGGAACTCTAAAGGAGCCAAGATTATAAAAGGACCTATTCATCGCTTGAAATTCATTTCAAAACTCACCCCTGGAAGCCTCAGACCCCAGACTAATTCGGACATTGGCAAGCCCTCAGGGCATTCATCTGTCAGGATGCTAACACAAGGAGTAGTGCAACAACCAATGGCCACGCCCATGTCTCTATTGGACTGTGAGATACTTGAGGACAGGAAACACTGTTCGTCTTTTAATACTCTGGAAACAGTGCCTGAGCCAGTGCCTGGCTCAGAATGGGAATGAAATAAACACTAATGGATAGATGGATGGGTGATAGGTATCAGGCTAGTTATCCTGGCTTCTACCTTTTTAATCTTACTTTGGGAACAAAAGTCCTGTCGATATCTTTTCCCATGAAAAATTCAGTTTCTCCCTATCTCGTAAGTCACCTGGGGAAAAACTTAATGTTTCTCTTTAATAAAAGTTAATATAAAATTCTTCTGGATAAGGGGAATATGAAAAAAGCAAACAGGAGGTAGGAATGGTGGTTGATCCTGAGGAAGAAAGGGTATCTATTAAGCTCTACCATGTGCCTGACATAAATGATAGGCTTTGCATAAATTCTTATCTAATCCTTACAACAGTATTATGAAATAATTACTGTTATTAAGTCCATTTTATAGGTGAGAAAATAAAGATCAGAGAAGTTAATTTTCCCAAAGACATTAATTGGTTACAACATAACCTTCCAGCTAACCAACCTACCTTCCTTCTTTCCTTCCTTCCTTCCTTCTATTTTTTCTTCTTTCCTTCTTCTTTTAATTAACATGCACTTATCATATGCTGAGTCCTAGAGGGATTAAACTATTCGTCTAAGACTACCCAGTCACAAAGAGGCAAAGAAGGACTCACCAGGTCTATGGGATATGAGAATCCATATTCTTTATTAAACTCCTTTTTTTTAAGTACAGATATCTTTGCAGACTTCCAGAAACTCGTTTCACTTTCCTGTGGTCCCTTGAATCACATCACTTTATAGCAGGCCACTAGCTGGGCTTCTATTTGAAAGGGACACAGATATTTTTCTACCAGCCTCTGAGTTGAGGTCATTTCTTAAGCCTGGAATTTGCTATTCTCTAGCATACCACTGGCACCTCTTCTTCAAACATTTGGCTGGTCCAGTCAACACTAGGGCCAGGAACCTGGGAAGCTACCCTTGAGTTTCTGAGTTTCTGTATGCAGCCCCAGCTATTTGTCAACAGTGGTAAGGAGGACCAAGAGCCTTATATCCCTGCCCAATCAGAGGAAAACAGAGGTAACTTCTGGGAAAACAATGGGCATGGGAGCTTACCATAGCCATCCAGAAATAGCCAGATGTGATGGCATCAAGAGGCCCCAAGTGAGAACTTCATTCTTATTTTAACAGTCCTGTTTTTGATGCACAGTAGATAAGCCTGAAAACAAATACACAAAGATGCTAACAGAGGAGCATGGATAATTGATGTTAGGGCAACGAGACTATGAGTAATATTTTTTTTCCAAAATTTTGATGACATGGTTTTTGCATTCTTTAAAAAGAAAATATTGGGCACCTGGGTGGCTCACTGGGTTAAGCCTCTGCCTTTGGCTCAGGTCACGATCTCAGGGTCCTGGGATCAAGCCTCGCATCAGGCTCTCTGCTCAGCGGGGAGCCTGCTTCCCCCTCTCTCTGCCTGTCTACTTGTGATCTCTCTCTCTCTGTCAAATAAATAAATAAAATCTTTAAAAAATAATAAATAAATAAATAAATAGAAAATATTAAAGCTATCTTTTTTAAAAAGTACTTTTTTTCTACTTTGATGAAAGAGTATTCTAGAAATAGCTAAAGAAGACACAGGCAGATGAAAAAACTTTGGCTAGTTTCCCAAATTCTGGATTTATTTTTCTACAGATTTTTCTGCAGTGTATTGGAAATTTAGCAGAGGCTAAATTTACTCAGTAGGTCACAATATTTCCGGTGATGAGGGAAGTGGGTTCACAGCACTGGCCTAGGAGGTGGAAATAAAGCAACCCCTCCCCCCACCCCACTCCCAAAGTCCAGCTGGCTTGGCGTCTCTTGGTTCCCCCTGGACTTCTGCAGCTGCCGTCATAGCAGTTGGCCGCTAGGGGCGCTCTGCTCTATTTTGCAATACTACTCTTACCCTTTGAGTAGACAATCTCAAAATCCTCCCTCCTCCCCTCTTTCAGTGGAAATAAAAGCAAAATTACAAAAAAAATAATAAGTTAGTAATAAGAAGAAGAACATTTACTAGGAAGTTGAGCAGAAAACAAATACAAAATCATGGAAATAAATAATATAATGGAGAATAGATTCTTTTATCTTAAGGTAACTCAAATCTAGCCACAGATCTCCTTTCTGGGAACACAGATTATAAATTTCTTTTCTAAACTGGAACTGGTGTGGATGCCGAATAAATCCTTCAGAGCCTCTAACCTGGCTACCTTCTCTGCCCCTGCTGCACGTGAAGAGTCTCAGGCTCATTGTCTCTTTAGGTAGCTATCCACCTGGGCTCAGGCCACTTTCAACCACCCTGTGCTTCTTGTGCTTCTGGTCTCTTGGTCTCCTAAGAATGGAAGGTGATTTTTTTCTCACCTCAGATTTCAGCCTCTGGATTTAGGTCTTCCTATGTCTACCTTACAGATAACTTTCTTTGCCCTTTCGACAAGTCCGTAAGACCCACACATCTTGCTGTCTTGTCTAATCATTTGAAGCTTTTCATTAGGTAAATATCAATACTCAGCTTCTCGTATCCAGACGACAACCTTTACATTCATACTATTTAACCCACTGAGCCACCCAGGCGCCCTACATTCATACTATTTAGAGCATCTTAGTTTCAGTCATTCTAATCTATGGTCCCAATAAGTATACACATACTTGCTCAACCACGTGTTCCCAATTTGTTCAATACAATCACCATCCCTATGTCTTCGGCTAGTGTCTCCCTCTATTCTCAAAAATGGGCAAAAGGCCACAAACAGCAGATGGCATTTGGGGAGGACTACCTCATGTTAGCTCCCTCATCGGGCAAGTGGAAGACTGTATCCGTATCATCCTTTAAAGCCCCCAACCCTCAGCCTCTCCCCGTTTACCTGGACTTTCCCTTAATTCCTGTTCTTCATCTGAAAGATTCCTCTGACTGAGGACTCTTTTGCAGAGCAGAGATAACTGACAGGCTCTGAACTCATTGGCTGTTCTAGCTGGCCTTGCCTCAGGTTACCCACTACCCTCTCTGTCCCGGGTACTCTCTGGGCCTCCTCCTCAGGGAGTGATCTTGCAGAATTCTACTCATTACAGTTTTACAGCATCAAAATCCCTTAACTATATAGTAACAATAACACACATACAGTAAGAGGAGGATTGATCACTCACACACGCTTCTAAGGGAAAATGGGCAGCTCTTTCCCTGTTAAGAAAAATATGGGTCTCCACCCCGCCACAAAAAATCCCAGGATGCCCCAGAATGCAGTTTCTTCTCATGACGTGTTGTAAAGCACGTCAGCTGCTCCTTGTTGCTGTGCAGATCACCCAACATCGGGTCACTGAGACAGAAGGCAGCGCTAGCTCACACAGCTGATAGGATTAGGAGATGGTGCTTTGTCAGCCTTGACTGAGTCGGGAGAAGCCCTCAGCATACGCAGGTGAGCTGTGAGAGAGAGCGGATGTGGGGGGCTGTGATGGGTCTCGGTTGCATGGTGCAGATGTTTTCTCTTTGCAGTCATTTGTATGTATTATCTTTTCTGTTAAGTTTGCATTCAGTGGGGGGGGGTCATATAGATTAAAACCTGTTCTTTATTATATCTGATTTCAGGGATTGGCTACATGCACCTCACAGAATTTTTGTGAGGCTCAAATTAGATTATCTATGTGAAAGAACTCTGAAAATATAGTTTTGTGTAAATGAAAGATACTATTCATTTAATTATAAATTTCACATAAACAAAGAATTAAAATACCCCAAATTTGGGGACATAATTACCTGTACACACTCCTTTTCCCCCAGTCTATAACACCTATCTCCCATTCTTTCCAAGGTCTAGGTAAGGATATTATTTATAATCTTGAAGGGTTCTAGCCTTCTAAAGCAGTCGATATTCTCTAAAAACCAGCATTACATTCATTTCTAAAAGAAAAACCACAAAATTACAAAACAACAAAATAAGTAAGTAGAAATGGAAAATGATGCATGAGAGTATTTTAAAGCAGATGAAAGATGAATATAATACACTATATTAGATTATATCTCTTTGATGGTATAATCCAAACGTTATAAGACATTCTTCTTAATGACCTGAGAAACACTTGAATGAAATTAAGGTGGTATAGATATTATCCTTTGTAAAACTTGCCTTTTCGAACAGCAGAAAAACAGGCTTAGGTTCCAAAAGTACAGAGCTAAGAGACGTTAGAACACTAAATCATCAGCCTTTCCCTCGGCAGTGTTGCTATGGTGACAGCAGGGCTACCACACAGCCTCTCACTGCCTGCACTTCTGCAGTAAAAGCTTTCACTGAACACATGTTGGATTTTTTAGGCACACACCCCATCATCAAATACAAAGACATATTGGAAGCAGCTTTATGAGTCATTTGCAAAACGGAAGTTGTCTCTTTGTGCTGTACTGAGGGGACCCTATGGGCTTAGAGAATTCAGTCATTCATGCATTCATTCATTTGACTGTTGTATACTGAGTGCCTACTCTATGGCAGGACCTGTACTAGGCACTGCCTATGTCCCCTGGTGGAGACAGATTAATAGGGAATTCTGATACAAGATCATATCAGTTCTCCTGGGGTACATTAAAAACAGGTGTCCTGGAAATATGGAAGGACTGACCTTGGGGGATCAGGGGAGGTTTCCTGGAAGAAGCTGTCTCTAAAATGAAACTTACGTATCTTTAGGAGTTGAATAGGATTAAGGAGAATGAGGTGTAAGAAGTGTTCTAGACAAAGGGACTAGCATGTGAACAGTCTAAAGGAAAAAGAAAACATGATACCTCCAGAGAACTGAAAGTTCTACAGTTTGAGTTAGTTATCCATGTGCATGGGGCGGCAAAGTAGCCAAGGGGTGGGGGGGTGGGGGTGGAGGTGGAGGGGGAGATGGGTGGAAAAGGAGTGGCAACAAATGAGATCAGAGAGGTAAACAAGACCAGATCATGAAAGGCCTCTGTGCCACTCTTGGGAATTTGAGTACTTCTTGGAGAACAATCGAGAAGTCATTAATGAGTTTTAATGAAGAAACATGGCTTGATTTGGCCGTTCTGAAAGGCCTTGTGGAAAAATTTAAAAACTGGCAAGAAAGGAAGAAGAAACAAGATTGGAAGCAAGACAACTCCAGTTAGACCACTATTGCAGTAATCTGGGATGTTTGTGGTTCAGACTCTAAATGAAGATCGTAGAGTTAAACAGTGGACACAAGTATTAAGATTCAAGATATTATTACAAGAGTAGCATGGAGATGACTTGTGGTTTTGGTTACGTGGGGGCCACATGAGGGAGATAAAAAAGTCAAGAATGACTCCGAGGTTCTGACTGGGACAGCTCAGTGCAGGGTGTTTCTATTCTTAGGCCCCCAGACTCAATTCTCAGTTCTCAGTAGGGAACTCAGAAGCACCTCTTGGCCTTACCAGTCCCTTCCTGTGTCATAGTATATGTCCTTGGGCTCATAATTTTGGAAGTAATAGATTGTAGGAATCATCCTGGACCATCACTTTCCTGAAGTCCTTATCTAAGACAGTGCAGGTATAGAAAGTGAATTAATCACTCCTCTTTCCAAATAAAGAATTCTAAGATTACCAAGCTCACTGCTTAAGAATTCTAAGTAGATTGAAAAGGCATGAAGATGTATGGGATAAAATTTCCTTAGGGAAATTTTAAGGCAATAGGAAAAAGGCAAATTGATTTCACTAATCCTCTGATTTCAGGCTCTCTCTGCACTCCTGCTGCTTATTCCTAGATTTGAGATTTGAGGACTCAGAAAAATGCTGTTTGGAGGGCAGACAAATGGGGATGGTGGTGGTTCAAATACAATTTTCAAGGATTATAGTCTCCCATGTACAACGCTGGGTGTAAGGATCAGACTGTTTCCCATCCACACTGCTGCTTAGCATATCCTCCAATTCTGACTGAAGGGCATCTAAGTTATCATATATGTTGAGTTCCATCAGGAGATAAGATTAACTGTAGCAGGTGTCGTAAGTAAGGCCCATGACCCAGCTGATGATCTCTATTTTAACTCCTCAGTAGGAAGGGTTGAGCTTTTTTGAACAAATTTGTCTGCCTCACAAATGCTTTTTCTGCTTGTCACATGAGAGGCCTCGGCAAATACTAAAAGGGTGACCTGGATGTGACTTGAAAGACCTCTTGTAAAGTTCTGTTCAATAAACTGGGTACAGCTGTTTTGTTTTCCCCTTCTAATCCTCACAGCTATCCTTGAGGTAGATATTACTATTATTATCCCTCAATTTAAGGAGCATAAACTTGAAGTTCAGAGAGGTCAAGAACTTTACCCTGAACGCACTCCCCTGGGAGGGAGTCGAGTGCTGCCTTGCTCCCGGGTTTTGGAGTTCAAGTGTAGTGTCCTTCTCCTAGCAGTGTGCCTGGGGCCGGTTCCCCGCCGCTGCAGGGCAGAGGTGGAGAAAAGGCTGCCCTGGAGCTTAAAACAACCTGGCTCCCCCAAGCCTTGGGAAGCGGCCTCCTCGCCCTTTCCCTGGCCCTTCTGATGCAAATCCCCCAAGGAGAGTCGGCCTTTGAGATCCCCGAACGCGACGCTGGGTCGGTCCTGCAGCCTTGGCTTGGCTGGGCTCCGGGGTCCGGGGGCCCGCCCCATCTCTCTCCGGCGAGGTAATTGTGGGGAGCCGTATGTCGACTTAAAACCGAGATGGTAGGGAGGGGCCGCGAGGGAAAAACTTTCTCCATTTTGGCCCTCGGTGATGCCGCAGTTTTTCTCCACTCCCCTATCAGACGTGCACCCCCTTCAAAGCGGACCCCAGGTGCCCAAGAGGGGGTCGGGCGCTTCCCGGCCGGAGATGCGCGCAGCACCGGCCAAGCCCCTTGGGGTCGGGCTCGGCGAGGGGGAGGGGCGCGCGGCGCTCGGGGGCAGAGTCACCCGCGGTCCGGCAGGTGAGGGAGGTGGCGGGGAGCGGCGGCGCCCGGGCGGCGGCGGCGGCGGCACCACGTGTCCGGCCGGGGCGGGGCGGGGC
>LNAC01000181.1:1546680-1557195 GCA_002007465.1 Ailurus styani
AGCAGCCGCCGCCCGCACCCCGCAGCCCGCGCCGGCTCGGCTCACTGGCCTCGCTCCCGCGCTCGCAGGTGCCTCCTCCTGGACGGCGGCGGCGGCGGCGGCAGCGGCGGCGCGGGGACCCGGCGGGCAGCACAGCGATGGGGCCCCTTCGAGAGACCAAGGTAAGGAGGGCACGTCGTGCGGGCGCGGGTGGCAGCGTCCGCGGGCGCCGGAGAGGGGGTGGGGACGCGGGCGCTGCGGGGCAACGGGCTAGCCGGGGGAGGACTGGAGGGGCGGCTTTCGGGGTCTCGGGGACTGGGGACCAGGAGGTGGTGGGGACGCTGGGAGGGCAGAGGGGCATTTGCTCAGGTGAGGAGACCCAGGAGACGGGAAAGGTGGTACTAGAGGAAAAGATTTGAGGGGTTGACATCAGGATTAAAAGATTGACTTTGGAGGGTTCAGCCGGTCTCCTGAAATTGGGGGTTTGGGATCTGGCTCTCAAACGCTGCCCGGTGTATGATGTGAATAAAAAGGATTTGGTGTTCTGGGGACTGAGAACTAAGGTCCCTGGCATGTCAGCGACCCAGCATTGGTTCAGGGTCTGCAGTGTGCGGAGAGTGGCTGACGTGGGGTACCTGCTGGGTGACTGATGTGCAGAACAAATCCCGAGGCTGGGTGCGGTTTTCGCCCTGGGTGGGGTGGACGCCTGAGCGACCTCAGGAGTTCCCCGCGGCTGACGCTTTCCCTTCAGTTCCTGCACTGTGCAGACCTCCTGGAGGTGTTTACTTTGGCAGCGACCCTTCCTGGTAAGCCTCGTGGAAATGGGCGGGAGGTCATGTTTCCAAATAGTGTTTGTTACCAATCCAAAGGCCTTTTTCAATGGCAGAGGTTGGAGGGAGCGGTGAGTTTTTTTGCAAAGAGCTCCTCCTAGGAATCCATTTTAATAAGGCAGGGTGGTGGTGACCCTGAAAAACACAACTTAAGGTTTCTTCTTGCTTCTAGATGATATGCCTTATTGCCTATGCTTTTAGCCTCAGTTTCCTCATCTGTAAATAGGGATTTAAGTTAGGGTCCTCTCTATGGCCTGGGTTGTAAAGGTCAAATGGGATAATGGTTGGAAAAACACTTTAAAAATTGGAAAACCTTGCCAAAATACTACTTTCCATGCGTTTTTAAAACCAAGGTATCACCCTCTGTGTTTAATGCTGTTTTTTTTTTTTTTTTTTTTTTTTTTAAGGAGAGAGAGAAAACTCTCTTCTCCTGGGTGTCCTGTAAGGAAAACAAAAGCCAAACATGGTGTAAAAGGTGGAGCCATCTTACTGGGTATTGGATTTTTGTTTGCTTTTCTGTTGGCAACAAGCCTTGTGTACCAGGATATTAATGAATAATTAAGATCCTGGCCAGAAGAGGAGGGATTTGAAAGATAAGTCTGCATGATCTATCGGGAAAGAATTGTTCCAGGTATAAGGGTCTACTTAGTGAGTAGACGGGAAAGCAGAACTCAGATTGCCACAGCTGATTCAGGAAAAGCAAAATGGAAGTCTCGAGGAAATCAAGTAATAAGCCAGAGTGTGCTGTGAGTCATAAAGAGCCTTGGAGAGAAGTGGAAGCTTGAATGTGATAGGAAAAGCCAGAGTGGGAAGGTGAGTTAGGAATAGCATGGGTGAATGGAATGGCTTTCCTGCTAATGGGTGGAAGAGTGTGTGTGTGTGTGTGTGTGTGTCTCCTTGCTCAAGTATGTGCTCTTCAGTAGACTGGAAGGATTAGGTCAGTGGCAGAGTTTCAGTGTTCATTTGAGGAACTGAGATAAGGACTGCTCTGTGAAGATTCAATATTCGGAAATGTGATTTCTTAGACACTGAGCCCAGAAGGAACAAACAGGAGTTAAGCGGGGGAAACAAGTTTCCTTTTGTTTTCTTTTTAATGTCCAATTTTGAGAAGGAGCAGAGAGTGCAGCATCATGAGAAGGAGATTTCCCGAAGCCGAATTCCCCGTTTGATTCTTCGGCCCCATCTGCCCCAGCAACAGCACAAAGTGTCCCCAGCCTCTGAGTCTCCCTTCTCTGAGGAAGAGAGCAGAGAGTTCAATGCCAGCAGCTCTGGGCGCTCAGCGAGGACCATAAGCAGCAACAGCTTCTGCTCAGGTATAGTACCCAAGGAAGCCATACCATCACGAAGTGTGTGCTCTGCTGGTGCCTCATGAATGGGCTGGGGTGTGCCCCTTAGAGGCTGGATCGACACTTCTATTATTAGGATGAATTGTCCTAGGTTGCACCTTTTTGGCCCTTTTGACCTTCATATACAGCAGTTTCACATGGTTCAACCCTAATGGAAATTTGCACCTGTTTTTATATGTTATTCTAGTTTATAATTTACCACATGAAATCTGACTTTTGTTTCAATGACTGTTTAGAAAACAATTCCTTTGTTAAATCTGGGAAATGTATCAGCTTGCATTTTTATAATAGCAACCTTTATAAACCTGTGTGCTTCTGATTATAGAATCCCCCAAAACAAAACAACTCCTAATGAATGAGTTTGGGATCAAGGAAGTGTATATCCCAGGGCCAGCCTGACCTTGTAGTTTAGAGCACAGGCTTTGTAATCTGCCAGCCCTGAGCTGGAATCCCTGACCTTTTCACCATTTACAAGCTGCGTGACTTTGGGCCAGTGGCTTAATCTCCTTCAGCCTCAGTTGTTGCATCCATAAAATGGGATGATAACACCTACCTTTCAGTTGCTGTAATGTTGAATAAGACCGAAAGGGACTCCTAGTACAGTGCCTGGCTTATAGAGGTGCTTAATACATGATGGTTCTTAAAAAGATAAACTAGGGATGTCAGTTTGGGTGCATGATTAAGGAAGTTTTCTTAAAGTTGTGAGCACATCTGGTAAAGGCACAAACCTCTTCATAGCTTCTGAAGGTGCCACCATTATCAGCGACGGAGCCCATTGCAACCTGTTAAAGCACATGACTTGAGGAGGACTTGTATTCTTTAAGAAGTATTAGGAAATTGGGTAAAATTTTAAGAAATGATTGCCTTGCGAGTAATGAAGAATGTTTCATAATGGATAATTTTTAGGGCTTATTTGGGGAAAATGTAATTAGAAGGTTCATACATGTATGCGAAGGGACATGTGAATCAAGATGCTGTGATTAATTCCCTAATTTAGCAGGATATAATATTCTATTATTTTTAGTATCAGTGTATTTTTCAGGGTTCTTTCAAGTGCAGCTTTGGATTTCTTACATAATTTCATGAAATAATTCTATCCCATGCATAAATTGTACATTAGAACTACTATGCTGCCAACTTTTTTTCTCTGTAAAGCCTCAGATTTTCTGCTTGATTCTAAAAAAAATTGTATCAAAATATTATATTTTAAAGCTTGTTTCTTGCCATTTGTATTATATGACTCTAGTTTAAAATGGAAACCCACTGATGGTTTTTGCTTGATACGCTTGCAAGAAGAAAACACAAAGGTACCTAGAACCTGGAAACATGTTTGCAGAAGGCAGTGCTATTGGCTTTGACTCCATTTTGGAGCTCAGGAATCGCTCTGTTTGAGTGTGGATGAACCCAGGGGATATCATTTCAAACTGACACACTTTGTTTACATAACTCCATTCCGCATTTTTTCCTGATGTTTTCTCCACATAATCGTTTTCTCTGTGACTGACTTCAGAATGAGTAGTGTTAGGAAGAAAAAAAAAAGATGGTCAAAACAAAAGAAAAACTCCACATGTATTTTCGAAAATATATTAGGCAAGCCAATAAATTAATAATTTTGGTTATGACTCACTCTGTCCAAGACCCATTCCTGGATGATCTCTCCTCCCCAGGAGACCTATCTCCCACTAAGGCCATAATGCTGTACATGAAGATCGAAAGTAGATATTGATCCTTCTGCCATTAACTAGCTGCGAATTGAGTGGCAGAAGCACCTAATTATGGGCATCTATAAACCTGTCTTTTCATCGTTAGCTTCACATCCAGTCTCTGGGTGGGATTCCCTCTGTTCCCAGGTGTCATCTTTCTATTGGTGCCTCCCCAAGGTTTGGGTCGGTGCCTTTCCTTCTTTGCCTTCCTTTCCTATGGAGCCCCCATAGGCCCCAAGACAGCTTTGAGTGCTGTGCTGACTAAAACTGACAGGAACCCCATTTGGGGGCGTGTTAATGGTGCTTTAGGAGGTCAGTCGGTGGATGGGAAATAAATGGGTTTGGTACTATGGGGAGCGTTAAAGCTGCAGGCCGTGAAGTAGAGGATGTACAACGTGTCCAACCAGCAGGGGGAATAGCTGGTTTAAATCTAGCCACTTTAACACTGAAGCCAAAATATGTGTTGGCTGCTTAATCATGGCACTTAAGTTAGAGACCGAGGTACATGCAAACATTAAAAATGCCATCCTCTGCTAGGACTGAACTGAAATAATTTAGAGATCTGCTGTAGCTTCATAGCCTCACAGTGATCATTCTGCATTAGCTTGTGTTCTTTATAAATCATCACTAATGCGAAAGGGGACATGCAGAGTTAGGGGGAGTCTTACAATCAGGTCATGAAATTATGGAGGAACGCGATGCAATTTAATTTGAAAATTACATTTTCAGAACTGCAAACTAGAGACTCTTTCCCCAAATTTGTATCAAAGGCATTAATTGTGAAGACTGTCATATATTCTAAGATAGTCAGTTTTTAAAAGAAGGATGTGGAAAGTTTATATGAAGTTAAATTGACTAATAAAAAGAATTATCCTTTATTTTGAGAGTCTGGCTTTCCTATCCATTATATATTATATTATATTATATTATATTACATTATATTTTTATTTTATAGTGTTATAACAAAAGTCATGAGGTAGATGGTGGTTAAACTTGAGCAAAAGAAATGACAGCTCTACGTTGGTGTGTTCTCTACATCTAGCTTATGTTTTTCTTTTAATTTTACTGATCTGTGAAATTAAAAGACCGGGAACCGTGTATTTTCAAAGTGACCTGTCCATTTTTACCTACTCTCTCCATTCCTTCCCCCACTCCACTGCCTTCCCCTTACCTTCCCCCGGGAGTCTTGACAAGGAACATTTAATGACTTGATATTCTATATGCTAATTTGTATGTTGTATCTCTCATTTCAGAGAAAGGAGTTGTGTGTGACCTTTTGCAATTCACTTGGGGTATATCCCCAAAGAGCGCCTCTTTTAATAGCTTCTTATTAACAGACTTTCTTTGAGGATATGCCTGTTTTGTGTGCTTCATCGGCACATACATTTTGTACTCCGACACATTCCCCCGATAAAGCAGTCTCTCCCTTACAGTTTGTATTTAGTCTTAGTCACTGTGACCTGAATTGGGCACAGTTAAGTTTATGTGGTATTGAAGGCCAGGCCCTGTTCTGCGTGATAGCAAATAAAATATTATATGTTCTTGGTAAATATTGACTAAAGTTTAAAAAAAAGAAGAATGCATAAGAAAGTACATTTAATAGTAAGTCAGTAGAAATAAAACATGCTTTCATGTCCCCTCTTTTATTTTTTTAATATTTACTTATTTATCTATTTTTAGAAAGGAGGCGAGAGAGAGAAAGAGAGAGTAGGAGGAGGGGCAGGAGGAGGAGAGACTCTCAAGCAGACTCCCCACTGAGCGCGGAGCCCACTGCAGGGCCCCATCCCACAACCCCGAGATCTTGACCTGAGCCAAATTTAAAAAACTGGACACTTAAGCGACTTAGCCACCCAGGGGCCTGCCCTCTTTTATTTTTAAACAGTTCTTGTAACCAGTGGTTGAGAATACCATCACAACATCTTCCTTCCCCCAAGCCTCCGGCCCTCTTGTTTCATGTTCTAATACGTCCTGGAGAAGTGGTATAACCCCTGTTTGTGATTTGTGTCCTGGGTGTGGCCCATTGAATTAGTCCTCTGTCCATTCTTCTCCCCTTCCTTTGTCGGTAGTGAATTCTGTTTGTCATCCTACGGTGACTCCAGCCACTCTTGAAAAAGCCCAGGACCTGGATCAGTCAGTCAGTCACCTCCATCAGGCACCTGACATGGTTAGCAGCTAGCAGCAGCGTGCTGTGCGTTCCTCCGTGCTTAGTTGAGGTAATAATTACCCCTTGCAGCTGGGAGGCAGATGGATTACTGGGTTTTACTCTGGTTCTCCTTGGGGTGCCTTGTAAACATGGCAGGTGGAACAAATTATGTAGAGAGAACACTGGTGGTTTTATGGGGGACCAGTGATTTCTTGGAGTTCTTTCCATGTTGCTAATGTGCACATACAGATACATAGGCAAGTTTGTGACTTAACCCATTAAACGCATGTGCCGGGTCAATCCACTAACCAGTCAGATTCCAAGATTCTCTGCAGTTGAATCCTGAGTAAAGTGTTTGTGGAAAGTATTTTGGTTTTTACAGTGGCTGAGAAGAAATCCTTCGTGGAGTGCCAGTGACCTAGAGGTAATCATTGTTGCTGTTTGTGGGAAGAACAATTAAGGCAAATTACAACCTGACTAGTGCCCTGCTGTGACATGACAATACCTCCAAAAATTTGCTAGGCCTTGCCAAACAGAAATATTTCTGTTTTGCTTTTGTCCAGTTGAGGAAACTTGGCATCTGGATAGAGTAAACCTTTGAACAGAATGATCAGAATGGAGATGAACTGCTTCAACTAAAGCGAGCTGTAATACTGAATTACACTATAATTGAATGACTGCCAACCTGCTGTGAAGAAAAAAAAAACAAGGACCCTAAGACTTTACTATCATTTTAATGAGTAGGGGACCCAGGCAGTGTTGTGTAAGATATATTCCAAGTGCTTAGCTGCCTCAGCCACAGAAATAAGTACCTGATGATACAGGTTACAAATGAAGGGAACATGGGAAATATTTCTTTGAGGATGTGGTGACTGCAATGAAGAGGGCAAGAGCAAGATTTTTTGCCATTTAATAACAGAAATACTTAGCAGCAGGGACAGAGAATGGTAATCATGATGGAATTGGACCATGCCTGAGAGCAGATTTATGGTACCTAATATGAAAATACTAAGATTGTCCTAAAATAATCTGAATTGTTTCTCAATTTCAGAGAATGGTGTTTGTCTACTTTTGAATCCTCAGGAAAACTTGTTTAAAATGCAGATACCTTGGCCCCACACTTACCTTATTATCACAGAGTGGGAGGACCTTGGAATCTGTATTTTACAGGCTTTCCAGATGACTCTTGTGTCTCATGAAGTCGGAACTTCAGTCTTTTGTGGTCTGTGTGGGTTCAGGAATTTTGGATGAGGGATGTGAAGGGTATGCCCCAGTGGCATCACAAGATGAGGAAAGATCAAAGATGATAGAAGTGATGGTCAGCCAAGCTGTTTAAACTCATGGCATGGAGCAAGGAAATTGCCTCCACATTCCCTGGAAATGACAGCTTCTCACTCTGTACTTACAATTCCCGTGTCATTAGTCTTAGCATTAATATTCTTTATACCTACAGTATTGGTGTAACTTGTGTCCAAGTGGTAGACAAGTAAAGGGGAAGGAGAAAGCATTTTCTCCCTTTATTTTCCCATATAATCCTCTCTCTCTGGACTTACCATCCCTAGCATACTTCTCTTCTGCATTTACTTTCTTTGGTATTAGGGTGATTCGGGGGACACTCAAAGCAAGTATACAGGGTCCACTTTTGGTGACTACCCAGAGGACTCACTGAGAGAGAAAAAAAGAGGAACTGTAGCCTAGGAGTAACAGGACAGTCACCTTTTTTGCAAGCTTCCACAAAAATGTAGTATGCAGTAAGCATTTATTAAATGTCTGCTGAGGATCAGAATTGTGCTAAAGCCATCATAATGAATAAAACACAGAGATTGAAAAATCAATTACTGCCTTAAGCCTGGTGCCAAAAAATAAGTGGGATAATACGTCTTTAGATGCAATTTCCACACGAATACCTTTACTCACCTGTTTTGTTTCCCTGTCCTTTTTATCTATGCCCACACTACACACACTTCTTCCTTATAATTTGAGTTTATTGCTCCATTTATTATCAACATTGGCCTCTCACATTTCACAAACCCAAGCATTCAAAGAAGTAACATAAATTAGGATGGTGTGGTGGATAAACATGAGCCTTGGCATCATAGACCTGAGTTCAGAGCATGAAATAAGATTAGCAAGGCCAGGCCACATCAGGAAAGGTTTTATATGTTGTGCTAACCCGATCCATAAGATCAAGGATCTATACAGAAACTAGACTAGTAATATAGAGAGTGAGGCCATGTGGATAGATGACAGTAGAGAGGACTCTAGAACTGGACAGCATGTGTTCCTTCTAACTGTATTCATCATTTTAAAAATGCAGGCTTTTGACTAACTCTGCCAGCTAAGTACCATAAATAGCTGAATGTGGCTCGTGGGCTGCCATTTGGCAATTCCTGAGATCTTGCAGAGTCATGGAAGGGTTTTCAGCAGAAAGAGTTGTGATTTAGATTTCAGAAAAATTTTTCTGATTATGTGTTGGACAGTAGATGGAAGGAAGCAAGAATGATGGCAAGGCGCCTGCCTGGTTGGAAGGCCATTGTGGCAGTCTGGTTAAAGACCATAAAAGGATGTGGGAGAGGATTTGGGGGCTAGAACTTATGGGTCTTCATCACCAATTGCAAGTGGAAGGGGCAGGAAAGAGTTCTATCTAAATTTCCACTGGATGAACACAATTGGAGCAGCAGGACTGGGGAGAAGGACACTGAGTCAGGTTAAAGAGCACAGATTAGCTTTGTTGTATTTGAGATAAAAGGAAAGGTCTGGAGCTCCAAAGAGAAGTCAGAGATGTTGGTAGCTGAAGTCCAGGGAATCGATTATATTACCCGAGAGTGGTGTCTGGAGAAAGATTAGAGGCCCACAGCTAGATCTCTGAGATAAAGCAAGAGTAGGCAGAAAAAGGAAACCAAGTCACCCAGGAAAGAGTTCAGAGAGGAGGGAGGAGAGTCAGGAATGACAGTGTCTCTAGTCCTAAGGGAAGAGTTTCAAGAAGAAAATAGCCAACAGCTTCTGATGTCACAGCAAGATTAAGGAAGGGGTGCACTAAAAAGTATTCAAGAATAAAACCACTAGGTTATCAGTGATCTTAGGCAGAAACAATCCCACAAAATTGTAAGGATGGAATCCAAACTGTATCAAGCTGAGGTGTGAATGGGAGGTGACAAATACAGTGTAAACAACTTTATAAAACAAACTTAACTGAGGTGGGAAAGAGGAAATGGAAAGGATGAATATCTATCATTTACCTCGACATGGATGGAACTGGAAGGTATTATGCTAAGTGAAATAAGTCAATCAGGAAAGGACGTTTATCATATGGTTTCACCCATATGTAGAATATAAGAATTAGAGCAGAGGATCAGATGGGAAGGGAGGAAAAACTGGGAAGAAATCAGAGAGGGAGCCAACCCATAAGAGACTCTTGACTTGGGGAAATAAGCTGAGGGTTGTGGATAGGGAGGTGGGCGAGGGGATGGGCACTGGGGTTAGACACAACTAATAAATCATTGAGTACTACACCAAAAAAAAAAAAGTGTTGCATTTATAGTAAAGATAGGACGTTTATCAAAGGACAGGTTATTTCGATAAAGTTTTTAGGCTGAGGGGAAATAGACAAGAAAGAAAAAAGGCACACATAGACACACACGCATGGGGGGCAGGGAGAGAGAGAGAGATTAGGGGAGACTAGAAAAGCATCGACTTTGTAACATGACTCGGGTGGACTCAAAAAGACATGTAGAGGAAGAAAAGAAAGGCTGGATGTGAATATAGGCAAATCAGGTCAGGGTATGGAGCTGAAGGATACATTTCACAATTAGGTTAGGTGCCCCTTGACGCTTCCTTTGTCATACCACATGACCAACCTGGTTTTTACATTTGATATTTAGTCACCTGAGTCCCCAGTAGACTGTAAGCCTCATGAAGGCAGGAACAGTGTAGTTCCCTGCCCTTTACCATAGAGCAGCTGCTTAAGAAGTATTGATTGAAATTTGGTAGAAGGCAGAACTATGAGAACAGGACAGGTATTTTCATTCATTTAATGAAATTTATTGGAACATGGACTGTCTTAGTAGTTGGGAGAATAAAAAACTAGAACAGTACCCAATACTCAACTTAATGGGCTTATTAAATGAAACATTCCTGTTCTTGAGAGTTCAGCATCTCTAAATCTAAAAAAAAAAAAAAAAAAGTAATCTCTATAATAGAACCATGACTTCAGTGCTTTGGGTAGCCAGGAGAGAGATCTCTTGCTAGGAGAATCAGGAGATGCCCCACTCACGAACTGGCACTTGCAACCCATGAGAAAAACCAGTTCGGAGTCAAGAAGGAAGTTAGCACAAAGACACACACCCACATTTCCCAGGACTACAACTGGACACGAACCACCACCCCACCCTACTGGCGTGCTTTTGAGAAGGCACCAGTCTCCTCCCACTGACCCAGGGAAGACCGAGTGCACTTCAGGTATGCAAGCTGCTGAACATGCCTGTATTGACAGGTGGCTTTGCTGCCCCCCTCTC
>LNAC01000181.1:1557313-1716803 GCA_002007465.1 Ailurus styani
CACCCCCACCCCCCCCCACCCCCACCCCTGGGCACACAACGGCTCCACACCTCACCTGCTGCTGCTTCACTCCGCTTGGAGATAGAGTGCAGCCCCTCTTCCGCCAGAGGGGAGAGAGACACCTGCCCCGCTGCTCCCCCTCACAGCTGGACAGAGTGCCCCAGGCTCCACTGCCTGGGGTTACATCCTCAGCCTGACTATTTGCTTTTTTTAATTTTTATTGTGAGTATAGCTGACATATCCTGTCACAGACATATTAGTTTCAGATGTACAAGTAGAAGTTCATCAACTCTGTACCTTATACTCTGCTCACAAGTGTAGCTACCATCTGTCACTACGCAGAGCTATAACAATACCGTTGATGGTATTCCTTGTGCTGGACCTTTTAGCCTCGTGACTTGTTCATTCTATAACTGCAAGCCTATAGCTCCCACTCCGCCTTCCCCTATTTTTCCCTAACCCTCAGAATTCTTGAGTCTGTGGACCCTAACCCACCCTTCTATTTATTCTGAGGTGTCTGTGAGGATTATATTTTTAATGCTAATTATTGTATCTTTTTAAACTCAAAAGTAATAAAACTGTGCAAACACACTGAGTGGATGTAATCACATCTATAGGATTTATTTTGTTTTGTTTTTTTGCCAAAGTGAGATCATGCTGTATTGATCTGTGATCCTTTCTGTTTCTTTGTTAAGTGAATATTTATTGAACATCTGTCGTGGGCAGGACACTCTCCCAGCAGCTGATCTAGAGTAATGGACAATCGTGACAGAGCTCTTGCCCTTCCGGACCGTGTGTCCAGGCCGTACCTGTCCGTGTCTTTGCTTGTCAGCGCAGGGAAGTCCCCACACTTATTGTGACGACGGCACGTATGTTAACCGGGAGAGGGCTTTGGCCGTTCTTCTGCAGACAGACGTTTTGTCTGTGGGCTTAACCTTCAAAATTCGGAATCTTATTTTATGAATATCACTGGAATTAGACTGTTATATGAGCATATTTCTCTGTCTCTCTCTTTGTTCCCTATTTTAAACAAAGTAAATACTGTGATACACATATATTACCTAAAACAACTAGTTTTTTCAAGTAGAAAAAACCCAAATGTAGCAATTGTAGGAACTAGGAGTCTTGTTTTTTCCTTAACTTTCTTCCATTTGTATCCCTTACTCCTTCTTGACTGTCACTATCTTCAAATTCTCAATGTGAGAAAAACAGAACAGAAAAGGGAAATATTTACATTGCTACAAGACAGCTAACTGTAGTTCAGGTGTCCTTAGAGTGGTTTGCAGTGTGCTTGTTATAAAGTTTTCAGGAGATTACAAGATAGCTTCTTGATCTGTGTCTCTGTCTCTGTCTCTGTCTCTGTCTCTCCTCTTTCCTTCTGATCCTTCCAGTTCTCTTTCCATCTCCCTATCTCCCTCTCTCCCATCTTCTTCCACCAAGGAACCTAAATAAATAACTGAGTCTTTAAGAAGGCATGGTTTAGAGACCGCAGATAAACTCATATTGCTAAGGAGAGAGAGGGTCAGATGTATGGTATCGTGCCTCTTTTGGAAAGACCATAACCCTACAAAGGACAGAACAAGAGAAATGGAAGCTTGAAGGACAGATTCCCTCCCCACAACCCCTGCCAGGCACACCTGTCTTGGGGCAGTGACACAGCCACCCTGTTCCCTAGTTTCCACACCAACTCCTTCCTCACCAGAACTCCAGAGATTCTTTCCTCACACCACATTAACTAGTTGGACCGAGATGTTTTCCAAATTCCTTCCCCTCTGACTGCTAACATAAATAAAATAACTTGAAGCTTGGTTAAAAAAGACCCCAAAAAACAACAAACAAACAAACAAAACAAGTAGAGGCCCTTGTTTCCAAGATAGCAGGAGTCCTGTGAAGAAATGGAGACTTGCCTCCCCTCACTTCATCTTCCTCGACTGCTGAGGGCTGCACCAGAATGACGCATGGGAGCACTCGAAGCTTCAAAATAGCTCAGAAATCCCGGGAATGTTTACATGTGAGATGATTATTTTGTCTCCAAGAAACCAGGGAGATATTCATTAAATAATTACTCCACTCTCCATTTTTATAGAGGTAGGTGACAAATCTTGGTGGAAGGGCTTTATTTGCATTCCTTCCCCAACTCATTTTCCATCAGCTCACACATATAATCACGTGAGTATACACACCCTTAAAAGAAGATAAGCTGCCTTTGACCTCTCATCTCCTTGTGCCTGTCATCATGCTTCTCCGCTTCTCTTCATAGCAAAACTCCATCTTTTGCTCTTGTCAAGCATGTAGGTGACCAGGCTAGCAGATCTTTCTCCTTTCTGCCCTCATTTTCCTTGACTTCTCAGCAGCACTCAACACAACTGAACAAGCCCCTCCCTTAGGAAGGATTTTCTTCCTCAGCTTCTGTGGTCCCAGCCCTCTGAGGTTCCTCCTGCCTCTGGAGTCACTCCTTAGGCACCATTGCTGGCTCCCCACTCTTCCTGTCCCCATAGTGTCATATTGCCCTCTTCTCTTGTCTTCCCCAAGGGTGGCCATCTTTAAATTGCTCAGTCATGGGTTGGTGATATTCCTGACCTGTCCCCTGAGCTTCAGTCTCTCATATTCAACTGCCTGCTTGATATCTTCAAGGTCATTGTTAATTTGTGCCTCAAATTTAACATATCAAAAACTTTTTTTTTTTTTAAGAGAAAGACATGGCATGGGGGAAGGGCAGAGAGAGAGGGAGAGAGAAAATCTCAAGCAGATTCTACATTCAGCACAGAGCCTGATTCAGGGCTTGGTCTTTCAACCCTGAGATCATGACCTGAGCTGAAGTCAAGAGTCCGTCACTTAACTGACTGAGCCATCCAGACGCCCCTCAAAAACAGAATTCTTGGTTTCAGCCCCTACATACTTACAAACCCATTTTTCTTCAACTCAGAAATGATGACCATGGACCAGTTGCTTATGCAAAAAACTCTAAAAACATCCTTGATCTCTTCCTATTTTTCATTATCAGGAGTTAAATGCTTTGAATTATTTTTCCAAAATATATCCCAAACCCATCCCAAAATTTCTTCAATTTTCCCCGCTGCCAACTAGTCACACCACTGTCATCTCTGATTTCCTCCATGGCAGGGACCTCTGCACATTTATTTGCTTCGGCTCATTCATTCCTAAACCACAGCATAGTGGCCAAGAAGGAGGCTTTGAAGTTAGGCTGTTTGGATTCTTACTATGGCTCTCCCACTTACTGACTGCAACCCCGTGCAGGTGGCACAAACACTATTACTAGTTTTAAACGCCCTCTGCAAAGCAGGATGACACTAGTGCCTGTCTCAAAGGGGTATTAGACTCCATTAATTAAGACTTGTGTTAAGTGTCTAGAACATGCCTGGTACTTAGTAGGCACTCAGTAAATGTTAGCCAAATATACTATCACTACTGCAGTCTGTTCTCCACAAACCAAACTGTTGTCATCTACTTAATGCACATTATGGCTTCTATCACACTTAACATAAACTTAGGCTTCCTGGTCTAAGGTCCTGCACGTGCTCGGGCATCTGCATCCCTTCAGCCTCCTCATCGGTCCTTTCTCCCTCTCAGCCTTCCTAGCCTCCTTTCAGTTTCCTCAGTGCACCAAACTCCTTGTTGTTCCCTCTGCCCGAAGTTCTTTTCCTTGCCTTTTCCATGACTAGTTCCTTCTCATTCTTTTGGTCTCAGTTCAGGTTGCCTCCTCAGGGCCTTGCATAACAACCTGTCTAATGAAGTGGCTTTCCACTGCCCACCTAGCTAGTCTATATAATATCACCCAGTTTGTTTCATTAACAGTACATCACAATCAAATATCTTCTCTATGTATTTCTTGTTTTACTTGTTATTAGATGTCTCTTTCCACCACCAGAATGTAAACTTCAGGACAAGGCTCTTAGAGACTTTTGATCCATCATAACATCCCTAATTTCTAGAAGGCTACCTGGCACATAATAGGAAATCAGTAATTATTTGTGGAAAGAATGGTTGGCTGGATGGATAGATGGATGGATGGATGAACGGACGGGCTTCTTGCACTTCAACATTGGTTATTGGGTACTGTCGCACTGCATAATACTGAAGCAAAATTGATGTAGAGCCTTGTAGACTTGTGAATTCTCACTCCAAAAAGATGCCAAAATTAGGTAAAGGGATAGAAGTTAAAATTTTCCTGTTCAAAACCTAGAATGCAAAATTATCTAAGTGGCAAGCATTATATGGTTACTGTGTTGAAGCAAGAACGTTGGAAAACTAGAACCAGCTAGAATTTCTTGCCTTAAATTTTTGTGGCCTGTTTATTATGGGCTGGGTTCTTTCTAACAGCTTCCTTTGTCTGTTTTTAATTTGAGCCTTCCCAGAATTGCTGCTGTTTCCTCTTGGAACAAACATAGGTAGAAAATTTTAAGAGAAACTAGCTTGTAGTGGTGGAAAAAACAAGGACTTGAGAGTCAGACAAACCTGAGTTTGAATCTTGAGTCAGTTACTTAGTAGCTATGTGACTGTGGAATCCTTAACCTCTCTGAGCTTCAGGTGTCCCACCTATAAAATAAGATACTATTAAAAATTAGTGTTACGTGATAGCTACTTAATAAATATCACTTTTCTTATTTTACCACATCCTTTCGGTGCATTTGAATGGTTTGTGGTAAGAGTTTCACAGGGTTCAGATTAACAATGAGTTTAGGCTGTGACATTTTATATCTCCTTCAGAATATAGAATACTGAATTCAGATACAGAAATGTCAGTATCTGGAGCAGGAAGAACACAAACACCTATACCAGTGTTTGGCACGTAGTAGGTAATAAATATTTGTTGAATGGATGAATAAGTAGTCTGTAAGTGCTTCGGTCATTCATGAGAATCAACTAGATTTCCCTATAGTTTAAAGTAATGTTTCCTTAGAATAGCAATGATTTTGTCCTCCAAAGTATGCAACTGAACACTGAATAGCACCAAACCATAACTGAATGTTTCAAGACATTATGGCACAAAACCACGTTTTCTTCCGCCTGATGTTATTTTTAAGTACATCTTCTGGAATTGTTTAGTTCAGCATTTTGGAAAACAAATGAGCTCTGAGATCTAAATTCAAAAATGAACCAGAAGTTCTAGAAACGTTTCTTGGACTTTGAAGAAATATTTTATTTGTAAACTTTAGAACCTCATGTTTCATTCTTGTATGTAATAGGTGCAAAGATGTTGAAGTAGAAGAAATTATGTAATATGCACACACATACACACACACACATGCACACTTTGGGCAATCTTAACATTTTAAAATGTGGATTTTAAAAGTATATATACACAGAAGCATGTATATATTCACTTTGCAAAAACTATTCCTTGCTTTCAAAATTTTGTCAAAAAGGCATTACAAAGTAATGGGGCAAGAATAGATTTCCTAAATTAAAAAAAAAAATAATAAAGTTAATGTCTAACTTCACACTGCATTTTTAAAATGAATGCCAGATGGATTAAATTTATTTATTTTGGGGTTTTTGTAGATTTTATTTATCTATTCATTTAAGAGAGAGAGAGAGAGAGAGCACAAGCAGGGGGAGCATCAGACAGAGGGAGAGAGAGAAGCAGACTCCCTGCTGAGCTGGGAGCCTGATGTGGGGCTCCGTCTCAGGACCTGGAGATTATGATGTGAGCCGAAGGCAGATGCTTAACCATTTGAGCCACCCAGGCACCTGAGATGGATTAAATTTATATGAAGAGTGAAACTATAAATATCTGGAAGAAAGTATTAGTAAATATTTAATTGTTTTTGGAGTAAAGGATATTCTAAGTATTAAAACATTGGAAGAAATCACAAAGGAAAATATGGAGAAAACACAAAGGGTTAAATGTCAAAACATTACAAATTAAAAACAAACAACTCAGTGAAATATAATGCTTTTCATATATAGGGATTTCTTACAGATTGATAAGAAATCCTTAACGTCTTAGTAGAAAAATTGTCAAACCAACAATTCATAGAATAAGTAAAAAAGGCCAGCAAACATATGAAAGACATTAAGCCTCACTAATAATTAAATATGTGCAAACTAAAACATCAAAAATACATTTTTCATTATTAACTTGGCAAAAATGCAAAAAAATAGTATTCAATACTGGCAGGACTTTTGTAAGTGGGACACTCTCATTCAATAATAAGAACCTAAGTTGTCTCAAACTTCTTTGAAAGCTTAGTAATTCCACTTTGGATACACGTTCTATGAGAAAATAAAAAATTTGACCAAAGATTTATTTTTTATTTTTGTTTTTTGAGAGAGAGAGAGAGCTCGAATGCATGTAAGCAGGGGTGGGGACAGAGGGAGAGGGAGAGAGAGAATCTTAAGCAGGCTTCACACGCAGCACATGAGCCCGTCGTGGGGCTTGATCTCATGACACTGAGCTCGTGACCTGAGCTGAAATCAAGTTGGACACTTAACTTACTGAGCTACCCAGGCGCCCCCAAAGATTTATTTTTAAATTGTGTTATTGAAACAATTTCAGTAATAGTGACAAAATTGGAAACACCCAAGAAACAATATGATATGGAATTGATTTTTAAGTGACACATTTATATCCATTTTAAATAATTACTCTTTTTAAAATAATTTTTTGAGAAATTAAATAAAACATTTGAACCTTCTTAAAACTTACTCAAAAACATAATATTACAATGAATCCCCATATACTGCTTATCTACTTTATCCAGATTAATGACAAGATATCCTCGTATTTGCTCCATCTATTACTTTTTCCTTTTTTTACTTTGCTGAAGCATTTTAAAAAGCAGATCTCCAGACATCATGTCATTTCATGTCTACCTGCACACCTCAGCCTGCATTTCTTTAAAAACTGGACATTTTCTCACATAATCATAGTGCCATTTCATTACTACACAATTAACATAATTCCTTGGTATGATAGAGAACATCGAAATAGCTCCAGTTGTCTTGAAGGTGTCTGTTTGCTTCCTCAGAGCATTTAACCTAGAGGCCAAGAAACTTTTTCTGTAAAGAACAAAATAGTAAATATTTACGACTTTGCTAGCCAGATGATCTGTGTCACAATTATTCAGCTCTGCCATTGTAGTTTGAAAGCCACAGTGGACAATATCTAAAGGATTCAGCATGGCTGTGTTCCAGTAACATTCTATTTACAAAAGCAGGCAGCAAGCAGAATGTGCCTGCAGGTCGCCGCTTGCCAGCCCCTGATTTGACTCATTACTCTCTGTTCTCCATATATTTTAGAAGGTGGACATTAGCTTTAAAGCTTGGTTAGATGCAGGGGAAATCTTTATGGCAAGACTACTTCATGGGGAATGCTGTGCGTTTCATCTGGCATCCCGTCAGAAGATACATAATGTCTGTTTTTGTTTTGTTTTGTTTTGTAAGATTTTATTTATTTATTTGACAGAGAAATCAGAAGTAGGCAGAGAGGCAGACGGAGAGAGGAGAGGAAGCAGGCTCCCCGCTGAGCAGGGAGCCTGATGAGGGGCTCCATCCCAGGACCCTAAGATCATGACCTGAGCTGAAGGCAGGGGCTTTAACCCACTGAGCCACCCAGGCACCATACATAATGTCTGTTATCCCACGGCTGGTGATGCTGAGAAAGGGTGCAGTTGGGTAAGGCCTGATCCCTTCCCTGTAAATTCTCTATCAGACTATCGTCTAATGGTTTCATCCATTATGTGTGTTATCTAAATCAATTGTTTCATTAGAAATAATTACAAAACAGTGACTTACTGTTTCTCTTATTCCATCTATTTTCATTAACCAGATGCTTCTGTAAGGAAGAACTTTGCAACATCAGTGAGGGATTTCAGTTATACTGAAATATAATTTGCATAGGAATGTTTTTTCAATCAGGATTTATACTAGTACTTTCTTTCCTTTTAATTGCCAAATTTCAATACAAAGAATTGGTCCCTGGGTTGCTGCCAATGGTTGCCAGTGCATTGGGATTCTTTTAGGTGAAAAGGCTCTTTCTTTTCCTCTTTAGTTTTATTTATTTTTGTATGACCATGAGCTCACAGATTTTTTTTTTGTATATCCAGTGGTTATCATCAGTTGCATTAATTTTTGTTCTTTCTGATGCTCAAATTATTCCATCTTTGGCCAGTGTGGGCCCTTTTGCGTTACTCCTGTCAGTCTTCCATAGCTTCTTTCTTTATAGCCTAAGAAGTTCCAAGGGAAAGTGCTCAGTAACAGGGTAATGATACTGAATATACTATATGTGGAAACAAAGCACAAAGCAAGTGAGTAAGTAAACTATATGCATAATTAAAAGATCAATAAGAAATAGGCCAGATTGTTCAATATTTTTTCTGGGTGGTACAATTTTAGGAAACTTATCCATTTATTTTCTCTTTCCTTCTTTATACTCTTCTGTACTCAAGCTAGATCCTCTCCATTAAGAATTATTACTTTGATAATATCAAAGATTAAGTTAAAATTTTAATAACCCCAACAGATTTCCTTTAATTTAGCAAGTTCCTTTAGTGCATTTAAAATAAGATACAAATTATTTTAAAAGGTACTTACCCCTTTTTTCAGAATTGTAAGTAGAGTAATTGTACAATTATTAACTATATGCCATATTCTCAAAGAGCTTGTAATGTAAAAAGAGGAAAATAGATTAAAAAGCATTTTTTTAAAACCCTTCAGGCTACAACAGATGCCTCTTTCTCTCATCTGTCCTTACAGATCTTAACTTTTTTTTTTCTTAATAACAACTTGGAAACTATTTAGTAGGTACATTTCTTATAGCACTTGAAAAGGACCACAACTTCTGGGACTTCCTGGATCTGTGAGTATTCTCTGTGTATCCTTAGCCTTGTGTGTTGACAGATTCAAAGCAACTAAACAACAAGAACAAAATAGCCTATTCCTTAGTATATATCAAGGACGACGTGTAAATTAGTCTCCTTCACTATAGATGATGATCAAAGGTAGACTTAGTAAGGGTCAGTTTTACCCATGTCCCACCAGGGACCATCCTGGGCCCCTTGAAGTGTGATTTAAAATTTTTGACCCCAGAAGGAATTTATCCTATATTTTCAGTTGGCTCACAGTGTGTAAAACATGAAACATGGTCCTGTTTAGGTGGTTTTTTTTTTTTAAGACTTTATTTTATTGGGGCTCCTGGGTGGCTCAGTCTTTAAGCATCTGCCTTTGGCTCAGGTCATGACCCCAGGGTCCTGGGATCGAGCCCCTGCTCAGCGGGAAGCCTATTTCTCCCTCTCCCACTCCCCCTGCTTGTGTTCCCTCTCTCACTGTATCTCTCTCTCTCTGTCAAATAAATAAATAAATAAAATCTTTAAAAGAGAGCACGATCAGAGGGAGGGTCAGAAGGAGAAGGAGAAACAGACTCCCCTCAGAGCAGGGAGCCGGATGCAGAGCTCTGTCCTAGGACCTTGAGATCATGACCTGAGCTGAAGGCAGATGCTTAACTGGCTGAGCCACCAGACATCCCTGTTTTATGTTTTTTTTTAATGAAGTTATACCATGAACAATGAAGAAGTGTAAAAGCTCAATTATGTAAGCGCTGAAGTAGGTGTGTGTGTGTGTGTGTGTCTGTGTGTGCGTGTGCGCACGCGTGCGTGTTTTAAAAGAGAACTCCTCTCTCTCCAGAGACTGACTCTCTCTCTAGAGGTCTTCCACATGCTCTTCCTAAAGCCTTGCAGCAAAGCTTTCCTCTGCCAAAACCAGGCTGAAATGTTCTTGTTTTTCTCAGGCATTTTTCTGGAAATTTGAAACACTCCACACTTTTTTTGGGTAGATCATTCAGGATTTCTGTCATTTCCTGCCCTGAAATAGTTTCCTCATGGTGTCCTATTAGAATTTTTTGTCATTGATAATTTCTTTATACTAACATAATAAAAACCATAATTATAAATACTGTAATTATAAATCTATGGATTCCACCGGACAAATTGAGCCAGTAGCAGCAGGAAATAGGAGGCATACTCAAAGGGTTTAACCAAAGTGGGTTTAATAAATAAATCTGTTTAATATGTGCTTGATCCACATGTAGTTTGGCACATAGTAAAATTAGACATGAATAACCAGAGAGCATCTACTTGGCTTTAGTCTTCTTAGAATCTTGGGGTAAATGCGAAGGAGAAATATTTTACATAGAATTTTGGGAAAGAGTATTACTTTCCTGTGGACTAGCAGTCTGCTTCCAACTGTGACCAGGAAGTTAAAAAGGGAGAGGAGGAGAAGGGAAGGGAAGGGGAGGGAAAGGGGAAAAGGAGCCTTCAATAAGACTTGTTGAAAAAAATGGCCACTTTTTTGGTGCCACACAGAGGAAAATACCTCAGGTGTCGCAGGTTACCAGATGACTCCCTGGTCCATGAACCTTTGTTGCCTTTGCTCAAGTCTTACTTTGCATAACTTAAAGTTTGCTCTCTCTAGTAGGAAAATCAATGGCCCTGCCCTTTCCAAACTAGATACCTTTGTTAGTGTTGATCTAAAGGGACATGAATACCCCAGACTTCTCTGATAACTCACCGATTTTCTTGAGTATGGATTTGCCTTAAAAGGCTTGCCCATTGGGCTCCTGGGTGGGTTAGTGGGTTAAGCCTCTGCCTTCAGCTCAGGTCATGATCTCAGGGTCCTGGGATCGAGGCCCGCATCGGGCTCTCTGCTCGGCAGGGAGCCTGCTTCTCCTCTCTCTCCCTCTCTCTCTGCCTGCCTCTCTGCCTACTTGTGATCTCTCTCTGTCAAATAAATAAATAAAATCTTAAAAAAAAAAAAGGCTTGCCGGTTTATAGTTGTGCATTGTAAGTGATATTTATAAGCTCCATCGGTATGGGGGCTAGGTATAATGCCTGTGGGCTGGTTCAGTGCCAAGACTTAGTTTGACCAATGAAAGGTCATGTCTGTATTCCCATTGTTTCTCCCTCAATATGAATCACAATACTAGATGGTCAAGAGATGTTGGAGGAACACCAGTTTATGTAGTGATTCAGATGCTGCACAAGGTGCCCAAAGTTAAAGGTTTATTAAGGTCTTCACCTTCTCAAACCCCTCCCTGGAGATACTAGCTGTAAAAATTGATGACTTGTGAAGCACACATTCCAGGTAAAAAAAAGTGGCTGCTGCCTTCCCTAAACTGCCACTATTCTAAGTAATTTCAGGTCCCAATTTTTAACCGGACCCTAGCACTTAGTTCTTGACATTATTAAAATCATGGCTTGTACATATTCCTTCTCATTCAACTCTGGTGAAATGATAATAGAACCAACAAAGCACATTTGCTTTTTATTTACTTAAATTATAATCTTGACGGTGTTTCTCAATACTGGAAATTGTTTGATTTTGTCCCCTTGAGTCTGAGTGTTTTCAAGAAAAATTGCTTTTTAGGTTAGAGACTCTGAAGCATGGGCTTTTATTTATTTGGGCCATCTCTCTTTCAAAAGAAGTAATTTATGGAAGTGACTCATAAGGAAATAATTTTGAAGGCAATGGGTAATTTCGAATGATTAGACCTTTATCTGCTTTGGGATCCGAATCAAGAAGGAAGACCTCCTGAGGCGATGTGCAGGCCTGTTGAGCCTTGTAAGAGTGCTGGAATCTGAGTAATTAGCAGCTTTTCACCTTTAGAGGGGAGCTAGGCTTTCTTTGGGTTGCAGCACTGGACATGCAAATGTCACAGAAAGGCAGGGACAATAAGTGATGAAAGAGCTGATCCTTAGCAGCCAGAAGGGGTTCTCAGCACCAGAGCTTGGTAAGAACAGGGGACTCGAAAGAGAACAGTATACATGAACAGTACACTAAAAACTACTCACTTCCAGAAATGCACCACTGAGGTCCTGGGTATACTAATACGTCCAACAGTCAAAGAAAAAAAAAAGGATATTCAGAGAAATGAATCATTTTACCAGGGCCAAGTTCACTTTGTTCCAGAAACTGGGGATATTTCATAATAAAATCCGAAATGAAAGCCAGAAGCAAAGGCCATGATTTTTTTAGATGGATTCTAGTCATCTTTATTCAGGCAACTGGTATATTTTATTCATGCCTAGTTCTGTTTCTGTCTTTATTAAAGCTGTAGAGTTTAAGAGAGCCTTTCACAGATGGCAAATTATTTTTGTTCCTTTAATATTCATAAAAGTATAATAGTCTTAAAAGTTATTAGTACTAAAAGTCTATTCAGGTTTTTTTTCATCTAATGAGTTACTAAAGTAGCTCTGCCATCAAAATATTTCTGTATAAAAAAGAATTATTTAGTAATGAATATTTACCACTAATTGACTACTTGGAAGAGACATACTTTTAAGTAATATTGATTTACTTTAAATTTCCATACAATTGTCGTCATCAAAGTATAAATGAATTAACCAACCATCATGAATATTTAATAAATATGGAAAGCATTTAGAGGAATCAGCAGTATGACTTTACTGTTTGCCTCATAAGCATCTACTCAGATCACTTCATATCATGCATATTCGCTTATAATAATGATCATAGTAATAATCTATAACTTGAAATTTAAGGGGATATTTCTAATTTGAATATCATTTTCATTTTACCATTCATCCCAGACAGCAAGATACTGGATTGATGTATTTTGGGGTGGGTATGCATGCTAATAAAACAGGATACATAATAAAAAAACTTTTTGTCTGCTCCCTTGAACTCCAAAAGATCTCTTACCTATTAAACTCTCTTAACCATTTGATGGGCCAAGTGTCGAAAACTGGGTGTGGTCGATAACATTCAAGTAACTTTTTTTTCCCCCTAACACAAACAACTCTGAGGAGTTCACAGTAATGCCCCCGAGTTGTTGTGGTGAACTTTTTGTTACTTAACTGCATCAAAAAATATATGGACAGTTTGACCCAAAAGTATACTACCTGAAGTGTTGAAATGGACAAACCTTTAAGTGTTGTTGACAACATGAAAGTTACAGAGGTATTTCTGGTCCAAAAAGCTTAGAAGAGTTTGCCTTAAGATACGTTGTATGATAGCTGCTATTTTCTTTGTAAGCAAAATTGGCCAAAATATGGAAGTTAAAAGGAGGGGCATTTGCAGGAGTCCAACCAGGTGCTCATCAGCAGAGTATGTTTATGTGAGCGCACGTTTGCGTGGCTTCTCTTGGCCATCGTTGATTTCCTCCTCGTCCTCCAACACTTACTGGTCGCTGTCTTCCAGATGACACAGGCTGTCCTAGCAGCCAGTCCGTGTCTCCTGTGAAGACGCCCTCAGACACTGGAAATAGCCCCGTTGGCTTTTGCCCTGGAAGTGATGAAGACTTTTCCAGAAAGAAATGCACAGTTGGAATGGTTGGTGAAGGAAGCATCCAGTCATCTCGATATAAGAAGGAACCAAAGTCAGGCCTTGTAAAGCCAGGTAAACGCACTTACTTTTCATGTTTTTCTCAGAATAGTTTGACTGGAGTGATTTCACATTTGGAATGAAACAGCTCAACATCGGGACAGGGAATACCGTATTGTTGCTGTACCAGTACCCAGAAACATCTCCCTTTTTTTAGGGAGGTACGGCAGAGAGTGGAATATTTTCTGCACTGATTATTAATAATTGAGTAAGTATAGGAATGTGTGCACATTATAGAGGCATAGGAAAAAGGGGCAAAGTTGGAGACATGTAAACTGAATGGTCTAACAGACATTTAAACTGTGTAATTCTAACATAAATTTTAATAAGCAATTAGTTGATATGGTCTAAAGTGCCCACTTTATGGCCAGATTATGAAAAGAACAGGTTGGCTTGATGGAAAGCTATAGGGCTGGACACACTGACTAACCTAGTTATTTTATTTGTTTTTGAAGAATTAAATATGAGTCCGATGTTATATGTATACGTATAGATGTTCAACAGTTACAAAATATGAGATGAAATGGAGATTTTTATTGCAATGGATAAGATACCGTGAATACCAGGGAAGGTCATTTCTCAGAATTTGCAATATATAAATAAATATTTTATATCCCAGATATATGTGCAGTATATGAACAAGTATAGTTTTAATAAAACAAAAGTTATAACTTTTAAGTAAAAGGCCCTGAGCATTGGCATTGAGGGACAGCCTATATATTGCATTATTTTCTTCAAAACCCACAGTTAATGCTGTACATATTTATGAGCCGAAAAGACAGATTAATGACTTGCATGAGTTCTCATTCCTTACGTTTGTCTTCTCATTTTTTTTTTTTTTTTTTTTTTTTTTTTTTTTTTTTTTTTTTTTTTTGGTGATAGCATTATTGTGCAAGGAGCTATAAACAGCTTTTTTCAGTGGAGCCAAGGCTTGGTGCTATGTCCTCTTCCATCTCTGTCTGCTTTTGTTCTTCCTGAATAATTGATTTGCACAGCATATCTTAATAGATTATTCTTCATCTTGCTTTTGGTCAACCGAAGACAATGTTGTCTAGTCTCAGGGTAAAACTTAAACTGTGTGAAAAGGAAATCTCCTCTTTCCTAAGCTCCTGATAAATGGTAGTCATGATAAATTTGTTAACACTCCTTTGCTTTGAAATAATATGAAAAAGAAAGGGAATGATACACATTGGGAAGACAGCATATAAAAGAGAAAGATGGTTATTGTGAAAAGGATGGATACCTTCAATACTTAAGACAGAGACAATGAGTTAAGGAATGTAATGTGATTAGAGTCAACAAATAAACCATTACCTTGTATACCCAAGAACGAGAACCACCCCCCTTACCCCCTCCAGCTCAGTGGTTCTTTTTTATTTTTTATTTATTTTTTTCCCAGTGGTTCTTTTTTAAATTGAGATACAAATCACATACCATAAAATTCACCCTTTTAAAGTATACAATTTATAGTATATTCAAAAGTTGATGCAAACATCAGCACTATCTAATTTCAGAACATTTTTATCATCCCCCAAAAGAACCCCCCTGCCCATTAGCCCCTCGCCATTCTCCCTTCCCCCCGGCCCCTGGCAACCACTAACTTGCTCTGTCTCTGTGGACCTGCCCATTCTGGATATCCTATAAACATGGAATCGTATAGTATGTGGCCTTTTATGTTTGGCTTCTTCCACTTAGCATGTTTTCAGAGTTCATCCATGTAACATGCATTAGAATTTCATTCATTTTTATGACTCAGTAATATTCCATCGTATGGCAGTACCACACATTAAAATGGACTTTTTTGTGAACAATTTCATGTTTATAGGAAAACTGAATGGAGAGTACAGAGAGTTCTCACATACCTTTCCACCCCTGCCACCTCCAGGTTTTTTTTTTTTTTAAGATTTTATTTATTTATTTGACAGAGATAGAGCACAAGTAGGCAGAGAGGCAGGCAGAGAGAGAGGAGGAAGCAGGCTCCCCTGAGCAGGGAGCCCGATGCAGGGCTCAATCCCAGGACCCTGAGATCATGACCTGAGCCGAAGGCAGAGGCTTTAACCCACTGAGCCACCTAGGCATCCCGCAGCTTTTTTTTTTCTTTATTGACATCTTCTCTTGGTGTGGTTATACCCCCCCCCATTTTGTTTATCCATTCACAGATGATGGACATTTGTGTTGTTTCTGCTTCTTGGCTCTTATGAATAATGATGCTATATGAGCATCCATGGAAAATTTTTTTGTGAATATGCTTAAAGTTCTGTTGGGTGTGTGTCTAGGAAAGAGATTGCTGAGTCACATGGTAACCATGTTGAACTCTTTAAGGAACTGCCAGACTTTTCCAAAATGACTGCACCATTTTACATTCCCACCAGCAATGTGTGAGGGTTCCACTTTCTCCACATCCTCGTTTGATGGCTGTTACTGTCTTTTTTTATTATACTTATTCTCATGAGTGTGAAGTGGTATTTCACGTGCTTTTGATTTACATTCCTCGATGGCTGATGACAATGAGCATCTTTTCCTGTGCTTATGGGCCATTTGTACATGTTCTTTGGAAAAATCTTCTCAATTTTCTTTTAACCTGAGAGTGCTCCACAGCAGAATCTGTTTCTCTAACATACGGGATATAAGTTTAAGAGCAGGCACCTTGTCATCCTCTTTTTCTATTCCTAACACACAGAGTCCGGTGCATGGTGGGGGCTGAACAGCAAAGGTAGGCTATGGGATTGAAAAGATAAAATGGTGAAGGAAAGATTGCCAGCTTCACGAATTGCAAAGAAAAAGTGATTTCACTGTGCACGTATAGTAGCGTTTGAATGCAATTTAAAATGACTTCATTTTCGTTTGCTACCCACCCCTTACCTTATTCCGAAACCATTTCACAGTGGTGACAATATGAGGAAACAGGGACACAGGAGACAGGTATGGTGCAGCAAGAACAAACTAAGGTTAAATGGGAGTTAAGATTGTCATTGCCCATCCTTGTTTCAATAATTGTAAGAGGAATAATCACATGTTAACCTAAGACTTAAAACCCCATGTGTTGTGTGCAGAATTCACACTAAGCAAGCCCTTCCTTCTGTAGTCGGTACTCAGCATGCTAAGGACCAGCCGCTTGTCTTGCTGAGAGTGTTTAAGGCCTTAGGTCCTCCTGAAGAAAATGTAGACAAAAAAGAAAACAAAAATGAAGGGAGGGAAGAAAGAAGGAAGGAAGAATGAAAAAATGGAAGAAAACTAGAACAGTTCTTCATGGATCCTTTGAGAATCATGAAGGCCGTGAACCCGTACTCTGGAAAAATACCCATATGCATAAAATGTCACTATTTCTGAGGTTCCTTGGGCCTCCTTTATTAGAAATTATGGATCCTAACATCTCGCTGCCTAAAGGCAGAGCCTGAAACACCACTGGGCAAACACTAACCAGAATTCTGGTTTCCTTGCTCATAAATGTACATATCACCTAAGCAGTCTTTACCTCATGGTGTTTTTATTTATTTGCATTTAACCAAAGTTGAAGGGATCCCTAAAGCTTCTTTTTTAGTTGCCTAAAATTCCTAATGTCATCAATGAAAAAGTTGCTCGAGCTTTGGAGGGGGACCCAATTCTGTACAGCAAGCTCTTTGTAGAAAAATCTGCACCGTGACCTATAGTTCTCTGACCTTTCGGCAGAATAAACCTGTCAGTCTCATAAACATGAAGAGAGGAAGTCCTGGAAACGAGGCCCCTGGATGACTCCACAATTCATAAAATGCAGAGACATCATCTGCTAAACCACAAGGATACTACTCTCAGGTTAAAGTGTTCTCCCTCCTCCCCAACCCCAAGTGACCAGCTCCCCTCAGCCCAAACCTATCCTCAACTCTCCATGTGTGCTCTACTTTTTTAAAATAAATCAACTCATTAGAACCAATACCAATTTATTAAAATAGCAAGCAATTAGTGTCTCTCATACGGACGTTCCGGGCCTCTTAAACGTTAAATCACCCAGGCCCATTTAATTTTAGGTCTGTTGTTCCAGATTCTGGAAAACTGTTCTTCACCTCAAAAAGGAGTTTTTGAAATGCCCCCTTAGTCATTTTAGTCATTTAGATGAAGAGCTAAGAATGCTCACTGAGTGTCTGCTGCAGAAGGAGAAGGGAAATCTGTCACAGGATGCTGGGGAAAGCATCCTGAGCGAACTGACCTGAGCGAGCCCGCACCTTGCCAGCTGGGCACCGTGCGCACGCAGCAGGCTCCCTTCCTTCCTCAGGCCGGGCTTGCTCGGGGACTTCTTGGAGCCAGCCAGCCTTCTGTCACTTTGGCTTCCATCACTTAGTGCCTATGCAGGTTTAATTAAAAATTGCCACCAAAGAGCAAAAGGAAACATCCCTACGGTCCAGCTGGATAATGGCTTTGCATTTCCATGGTTTCCTTTTATCTCCAAGTCAATTCAGCAAACACTCAAGACCGAATCTCCAGAGCCTAACACAGTGCCTGTCATAAAGTCACTGTCCAATAAATACTTAAATGAAAAATACAGTGTACACCCCGTGCAAGGAATTATGTTTGGCATGGGAAGGGCGTCAGAGAGACAGGGCCAAGAAGACCTCGGTGTCATCCCTGCATTTAGGGAGCTTATAACTGAAGGCAGAATACCGTGCAGTAAAGCTGGCCTATAGTGGCAATGGAAGGAAAGGAATGAAGGCGTGCCATCTGGGAGCTCTGAGATGCTCCCGGGTGCTCCTCTCCAGTTTGGTCTGCAGTCTTCCTGACCTTTCCACCCAGAACCTCAAGGCCTGATTACTGTACTGCTCCAGTACATTAAATGACATTCTGGGGCGGGGGTGGGGGGTCTCCTTTAATGCGGGTTTACTACTTGGTGTGGCTTCGTCCAAGAAGAAAAACACCTGGTGTCATTATTTTACAAAAAGAAATACTAAATCCTTTCTCCACCAGGCTTGAGGGAGAGCTGGGGAAACAATTACATGATTTAAACAAATAATCAGAAGACAAGAAAGGGAGGAAAAACACCCACTGATTGAGGAGATAGATAAAGAGCAAATGGTTGGGGTCACTATAATTTAAAAGAAATCCACTTTTAGAAACTGAAATGTTGAAATCTGCATTTGAAAGATGTCACTGTGTGCCATCAGCCGTCAAACTAAGGTAGTATTCCCTGGTCATCTGACACCCGAGGGCTATGGAAATTGGAGACCTGGCCAGATGAACTATAGTAACCTCACAACGATAACAGAGGCCTGGTTACTTTACAAAGACTATTTCCCACATTCAGAAGCGTATGCTAGAAAACTCAGAAGGCACCAGCCAGCTTCCCTCAGTAGATACAGGCTCTTTATCCCAGGCAGGATAGCTACAGATGTTCCTGGTCTCATCACGAGCATGGTTTCACTTCAAAGTTAGTCCTGTGAGATAAAGGAGAGCTAGAAAACTTACTGAGAGAAGCCGTTCTTGAAATAACATGAAATACCTAGAGGGATGTTGAGAGCGGAGGCAGGCACAGCTTCCCTGCCAGGTTACTCAGCTTGGCTTGTCCGTGGGGAAGAAAGTGTGTGTCAGGGTTGGGAGCACAGTGTCCAACCTACTAGGTTCCAATCTTCATGCCACCACTGTATAACCATGTGTTCTTCAGCTGCTCGTTATCTTCCTGAAACCTCGTATTCAGCACCTGTAAAATGGGTCGTTTCGAAGATTGAATAGACTAACGAATGGAAAGTGCCCGTCATTAGACCCGCCACAAAATAATTCCTCAGAAGTGTTCATAGTGGTCATTTGTCGTTTCTAAAATATACGTCACAAATTCCATGCACTTTCTTTACAAGAAAACCATTTAAAAGTGTCATACAGAACCCGTGTTTATTTGAAATAGCATTCTAGCTTGTCCTGGACTCCTCGTTCCCATAAAATGGGAGTGATGTTTGCTCCAGGAGGACGCTGACGACGGTATGAAATGACAGCTCATGCCCTGGCGACGACGAGATGGGAAAATATGAAAGAGCAGACGAAAGATCGGTTAAAAAGCACAGGGGCCTCTTAAGGGTTTAAGTGCTTTGTAGCACTGTGTGCAGTAATTAATGTTCTAGAAACAGACTGAGTCATTGTGATGGTGGAGTCAGCAGAAAATGATGTGTCTGAGGGCAGAAAAATGTCTCAAGCATTTTAGAAATATTTTCATAGAGTGGAAAAAATTAAGATTTTAGTGCTAAAAGATTCCAGTTCTACAGAAACTTCCAGCCTTCTTGGCAAGGCGTTATTTTTCTGATAGCTTATAGTTATAATCAGAGGTCTCGTAGCAGCAAAGGCCAGCCTTAGAGAAAGGTTGTAATCTATTTTGGATACTGAAAACCTAATGAAAATATCTGGAAGGATATATTAGATGTAATCGTAGGGCTTGAACAACTCTCTGAAATTAGATTTAAAAATTTTTTAGCTAGAGGTGGCTGGCTGGCTCACGCGGTAGAGCATGCAACTCTTGATCTCACTGTTGTGAGTTCGAGCCCCATATTGGGTGTAGAGATTACTTTAAAAAAACTAAAATCTTTAAAAAATATATTTTTTAGCTAACATTTATGGAGCATGGACTGTCCCGGCAAAAGTCTAAGCATGTTACTCTTTAATCCTAACATCCATAGGAGAAAAGGATGCTATTGTCCCCTGTGTTGCAGATGGAGCTACTGAAGCACAGAGAAGTTAAGTAACTTATCCAAGGTAGCACAGCACGTAAGTAGATTTTAAACAGGGCAGTCTTGCTACTAACTCTTAACCATTGCACTGGTTGTAAGGTTTGCCTTCAAAGGAATAATTTTAATTACAGTAAGGGAGCATGACAATTGAGAAAGATGTGTTGAATAAGATAGAAATTATTTTTCTTTAATGTCCATAGACCCCTAAAAATTCTTATTAATTTTCGTGGTTTAGCTGATATAATCCATATGTAGATTATGCTGACTGTTGCTGATAACAAATTCAGTGAACCTCAGTGTAACTTCAGTAAAGTCCACAGAATTGAACACACAAGACTGGGTGCAGATCAATAAACTCTGAGGATATGAACATCAGTGGAATGTTCAGGTCTTCAGTGTTCTCCACTTAATCATACTCTAGTCCTTTCCTACTTGTCAGGATGTTTATTGTGCTGCCCTGCATATCATGAATACTTTCCTAAGCAGAGTTCATTAGACTCTGTCAATTTAATAAATAAGAGCTTTTACGTTTATACTGAAATGGGTCTCTGAACCTTTCCTTCACCCTGAGAGAAAGAATGCTCACCCAGGCTACAGCAGAGAATGTTTTGTGGTGGGCTTTTACACAATCTTTCACTTCTCCCCACCAGAGACCAGACCGGTAAAATAAAGCTGAAATGTGATGACTGAAGTGTTTATCTTTACGGCCGGGTTACATATTTACTCCGCGCCTTTCTCCCATCTGTGCTTTTGATGGTGCACCCAATCAGTGCAGTGCTGCCAAATGGTCTGTTAATGGTTTTCCCCTAAGAATTAGTGAACTGTAATCCTATTCTTCCCAAAGGTGACTGCCATCCAAATCCTGGGTCTGCTAGGATTTATTGCATGTACGTTTCTAGCCACCGGTTTGGGGGTCTGCCAAATGCTTACTAAGTGCTCTAACGTGTTGAGAATGAAGCATTACTGGTCTCCCGTACATGATAGACGTTCCAGCAGACCACACACCCACCACGAAACATATTTATTGACTGCCAACATAAGACAAATAAACCTAGAAACTTATTCTATACATAAACTTGGAAACTGAGTAATAAATCATGCAGTATATGCTTTAGATTGGACCTTTTTTTTTTGGTACTGATTGAGGTGAGTTTATCGAAGAGACTGACTGCATGCAATGAGCATAATTAAGGGGATCCAACAAGCCATGGTAAAATGCTTGGCCCTGGCAGGAGCTCAGAGCCGTTCCCACATCGCGAAGGGCTGAGGACAGGGTAGAGTTACCCGGAACCCAGAGGGAGAGAATGAGGCCACATGTGAAGCAGCTGTGCACTTTGGTAGAAGAACGAATCCCTGGACAGGAAAAGAGCCAGAGGAGTAAATACTCTGAACTCTCTGTCTTTGCTGGTATAGTTTGTTGTGTGATGTTTTGGTGTACTGCAGGGTTACTGACAAAAAGTTATGTGTTGAACTACATAGTATGTTCGTTTGGATAATTCACTGCGTTAACGTTTTCTACTCCCTAAGCTTGAATCTGATAGAAGCCAAGGATGCAGGTCATGGTTAACTGAGGTAACACTTCAGGAACCTGGCTGCAGTGAACTTTTACTAGGAGATGCATGGATGAGAATGTTTTTAGCATTGCAGAAAGGTGATGTCCTTGTCAATCTGAGTAAAGGAAAGGAAGGAAATCCTCACTTTATTACATACAGGAGGTTTCTGTTAAACCTAGGTTTGAATCCTGGCTGTACATGGACTAGATTTCATTCATTCATTCATTCATTCATTCATTCATTCATTCAACTAACAGTTATTAAGCATTTACTCTGTGCTGATGGTATTGCTCTAGGCATTAAGGATACAGGGAAGGAACAGACAAAATACCTGTTCTTATGGAGTCTGCCTTTTAACAGGGGAGATGGTTGATACACGAGCAGACAAACAAGATGAGTTCAGATAGTGACAAGCAAAGCAAGGTAATGCTATCTGGACAGTGACTGAAGGGGGATGAGGCAAGGGAGTGTCTGGGGTGATGACATTTGAGCTGAGAACTTAGCCATATTCCTTCATGTTTAGGGAGGGTTGAAGGGGTGGGTAGGGCAGTGAGTTAGGAAGGTAAAGAGCGGTAGCAGGTGTCTGTATTGTTAGACTACTGGAAAGCTATTGCAGGGTTTTTAAGAAGAGAGACATAATGAAGGTAAATATTCGAGATCCTTCTGGCTACTTTGTGGAGTTTGGATTATCAAGAGGTGAAACAGGAAGCAGGTCTACATTTAGATAGCTTAGCCTAAGAAGGAGGCAGTGGAAACAGAGGAAAGTGTAGGGATACAGTGTATATGACTGAATATAATGTCCCCCCGTTTCCCTAATGAGAATAAAAGAGTTTCGTTTCACTTGTTAGCTCAAGTAAATCTTTGGAGATACGGATGAAACAGTATCTGATTTTTAAAAAATTTGTTATCTTAGTTAAATGTTCTTATTCATACTGTATTATTAATTTAGAAACATTGATTTTTTTAAGACTTATTTATTTATTTGAGAGAGAGAGAAGAGTGGTGGGAGGAGGGGTGGAGGGAGAGGAGAGAATCCCAAGCAGACTCCCAGCTGTGTGCAGAGCCTGATGTGGGGCTCCATCCCAAGACCCCAAGATACATGACCTGAGCCGAAATCAAGAGTCAGATGCTGGGCGCCTGGGTGGCTCAGTGGGTTAAAGCCTCTGCCTTCGGCTCAGGTCATGATCTCAGGGTCCTGGGATCGAGGCCCGCATCAGGCTCCCTGCTCAGCGGGGAGCCTGCTTCCCCCTCTCCCTCTGCCTGCCTCTCAGCCTGCTTGTAATCTCTCTCTTTCTGTGTGTCAAATAAATAAATAAAATCTTAAAAAAAAAAAAAGAGTCAGATGCTTAACCTACTGAGCCACCCAGGTACTCCTAGAAACATTGATTTTTTTTTTCATGACTAATTTAAAATTTTTATTCAGTTGTTCTCCTCCCAAGAGCTACTCCTCAACTCCCTGACTTTTCTAGAGCATATCATTTTCACTTTCACCCAGTTTGTTTGATATGAAGCAATCTTGAATCTGTCTGGTGCTCTTGTTGGATATTTTTTTAAGCCTACAAGTATTTTGAGGGTATCTGTTAAGTTACTGTAAAAAAAAAAAAAAGACTCTAAAATACAGAGGTGAAAACCAGATGGAAGTTTGTCTCTTACTAAACAAAACCTAGGGATTTGGGTGATCCAGACTGTTAGGCAGCTGTGTCAGGTCAGCTGGTATCCACCAGGCAGCAGAGAGGGGAAAGGGACCAAGGGACACTCAGTCATGTAAGGTCAGGACACGGAAGTCATTTGCAATTATATCCCAGGACATTTAGTCAAATAGGCACCTGGTACAGCGGAAGAAGGAAGAATGAAGGTAGATGTTGGAGGATAATCTTCAGGTTGTCACAACATCCGCTGTACAACGTGGAGAGAGCTGATTTTTCTGGTTTTCTCCCTCCCTTCCGTCCTCCCTTCCCTTCCCTTCCCTTTCTCTCTCTCTCTTCCTTCCTTCCTTCCTTCCTTCCTCTCTTCCTCCCTCCCTCCCTCTCTCTCTCCCTTTCTTTCTTTCTTTCTTTCTCTCTCTCTCTCTCTTTCTTTCTTTCCTTCTTTCTTTCTTATAGCTCTATATGAGTATCCTTCACTATCCAAAGCTGCTTGGTTCTTGAGTTCAGTTAGCAAGGGATATGGGTTTTTGTGACCTGTACAATTTAACCACTGACTATATTGCTATTTAAAGTGTTCTTTAGAGGCTGGGAGAGCCTGAGGAATTACAAAATATGTTTTTTTAATTTCTTGGTCTCCTTCCTTGTAAATCCCATCAGTTGGCCTTCAAAGGCAGCTCAGACTAGCACAGATTGAGGTCAATTCGGACTGATGTGTCTTTTTCAAATGGCACTTTTTGTTCAAAGAAGGTAATTATGAGCAAGAGCTCTGTAATAAGAGGCTTTGGAAAGACTCTAATATATGGGGTTTCTTCTTTTCTGAGAGGTAAATTGTGGGAGGAGGGTTACATCACCTTATATTTAGACACTGAATAGGGTGGACCAGGCTGCCTGCAGAGCTATGGGGGAAGGGGAGTTCGTGGGCCAAAGGGTTTCTTTTGTAACATAAAAAAATGTCTTTTTCTTTGTAATATGAAAAAATAACCAATAATTAGCTTTTGCAGGTTACTGTGGGAAGCATAAAATGTGTTGGGTATATAGCAGAGCAAATGCATACTCGTACTCTACGCACTAAGAGGTCAACACACGCACATCATGTATCTTTGCAAAAATCATTGTTAGTCCTATGTTTGCAGTGATGGTGTTTACCTGGCATACAGTATGTGTTCAGTAAATGATCACTGGCATCATTGCTATTAAATAAGAAGTGGGGAAAGTTAACAGATAGCACAGTATGAAGGCATTTGACTGTCCACTCACCCATCTTCTCTGCATTGGTCTGGTTTTATCAAAGATGCCTCTTTTGTAAGAATTGTTCTGATATAATGGAGGGCTTTGGTGGAAGCTTAATAAATGTGTTTAAGCAAACCCATTTGGAAGGACTATGCTGAGGGTTGTCCCAGAGGCCTGGATTCTCTTTTCTCCCTTCAGAACCACAGATCTCTCCTGTTCCTCTCTCTTGGGCAGCCCTGTGAAGTGCCTTGCATATTTAAATAGCTGGAATTCATGGAGTACACCAAGCATTTTTTTCAAAGCTTCACGGGCTTGCCATTCAATTTAGGGATATGTGGGGTTTTGATGTAATTTCTTCCTTGCCCATTAGGATATAATCATTGTAGAAAGACTAAGTGTTTTGCTCCAACATTGTCGGAGGATTAGCCCTGACTGTTGCGTGGGCATTTCCTTCTATTTGACAGTCTGGTATTTCTTTAAATGCTTTGTGCCCATTCATGAGGACGATGGTTTCATTTGAAATGCTGCAGTCACCAGGGAGAAGCTCCTCTGCTCCCCCTGATAGGCCAGCCCTCCCTCTGCCTCCTGTTGCTATGGTGCCCAGCAGAGTAACTTCCTTGCCCTGCACATGGAGGAGGCTCTGTCTCCATGGATACCCCGCTCTGAGACTGTACTCCACGGAGAGATGAGCTGCTCACACTGTATTTCTGCACGAGACATACCCCAGCCTGTGGCGGGAGGCTGTTTGCAGAGGCAGTGTTTGCCATGAAAGTCTACGGAGCTTTCCTTCTACGTAAGTAGTATTAGTCACAGTAAGTAAAGAATTATATCGAATCACAGAAGATATGCTCTTTATGTATGGATGCGTGTGTAAAGTTAATTGTGGCAGGCTCAAAATGTAGACTGAAAGCAAATTTTCCACTCTGCCTCTCAGATATTCCGAAGGCAGAGTCTATCACTAAACTTTTAAATACACACACATCTGTTGTTTTCAATACCCCTTGTCATCTGTGAGCCTGTTTGTGCAATTTGAAGCCCAAAGGAGAAAAATGGACCGTGGTCTTCGACATTTTAGAATGCTCGTCTAACTCTGAGCATTGCATGCTGCATTTGTAAATGCAAAGCCTGGCCTTACTCAGTCGTGTGCGGTGGAAATAGGGGAGCACAACCACAATTAATGCTAATTGGCAGTGCACATAGTTGCCATGGGCCTCTGTGTGGGCCGAGACGCGATGTATTTATTATCAAGAGAGAGCTTGCTCATGTGCTCATGTCTGCCAGTTCATGGAAATTATTCAGAGCACATCTCTGACCAGTTTTAATTTACTTTTCTCACGTGGCATCCAGTAGAAAATCTGAAAGTCTTCGTGTTCATGGAATTGGGATGTGGAACAGTGTTCTTTTTTTTTTTTATTAACTGATTTGATCTAACACTTCCTCTTTACTCTACATTCCAAGAACATACGGGTTGGGTTTGCAATGTTGTAAAACACATGAGTCATCTTAAAGCGATTTTCATCTGGTGGGCAAATGATTAATGCCTGTGGTGTTAAAATTAATTAGTAGAAACAAAGAAAGGCTATACACATGGTAAGCCTAACTGCAGTTCAATAGCTTTGAAATTGTGTAAAATTTAGATTTTTAGACGACCCACAGTAGATAGCAGCATCTTGCAGCTCTAAACAAAAAGCACAACACGCATTATGTGGCTTAAGAGAAATTCAGTTTCAGTCACATGTAAGAGTGAGCACAGAATATTACGCTAGTTTGTAAATTTCTCTTATTTTCTGTACTTATGACCTACCATTCAGCAAAGGACAACTGTTAGTCATGCCTCAATTTTAACAGCCCCAAATGGTGAAAAGGTACCACCCTTTGAGAATGTGAAATGGACTGTGTGTGACTAGTCTGCATCTGACTTTGTCATTGAGGACAGCCTCTGGGTCATTGCCGCAATATTTTTTAAATATAATTTCCATCCTTCGAAGGAGCAACAGCCAATAAGAGGGCATGACGACCTCTGTTGCGATCATGGTTTTGGAGACATGGAAACAACCTTGATGACACTTTTCCCAATGTTTTTCATCCAATTGGTAGCGTCAGGCCCCATTTGCCCATCTCGATGTGTCTGCGATAAATTCTCCTGCCCATCTCTGCAAACCAGCGTAATGTAGGGTTTTTTTCAACCTCAGAATGTGTGACTCCCCTCTCTAAAACTGTTTCCTCATCTGTAGAGTGGAATAATAATAGTACCCATGACATAAAGCTGTTTTGAAAATTCAGTGATGTAATCAATGGCACATGACCTCCCATCAATACTAGCTGTCGTGTTACATTCCTGGGAGCATCAGCATCACCATTTTTGTGATCTCTGGTTAAGGAAGGTGATAGCTCAGAGCTTGCACAATTCTGTAGTTTGCTTCCACTCAGCCTATCAAATCTTCTATCCAGTACTTACTAAGAACCTAACTGTGTGCTTGGTATTCTGATGGGAATTATGGCATTCAGTGTACATAATGATGTGCCTCACAAAATGTGAGATGTATGTAGTAGTTTTCTCTCTTCCGATGTGCACCTTGCTCCTTTGGTTAAATGGCTACACATACATATAATCAAATGTTTGTCTATTCATTTTGCCACTGCTAATGGATGTGTAGCTTTCCACAGTGGATGTGTAAGATAAAAGGGATTAAGCCCTGGAGTAAGTTGTTAATATTATTTAATAAGTTAAAAATGTGACAGTTAAAAATCTAGGTTCAAAGTTTAAGCTCACTTCCTTTCCTGAAAGGATTTCCGTTCAGAGTGCAGTAAATGACATACTTTGAAAAGAGACCAGTTTCATTAAGTTGAAAGTTTGGGGAGTGATGGGAGAGGAAGAGACGGGAAATGATTGATTAAGCTGTATAAAAATAGGCCCCATGCTGGGATTTTTCCTTTTGCACTAATCCTGTGTGACATCTGAGCCAAAAAAAAATTTTATATATATATATATATATATATAAAGCCACTGCCCTATGCACAGAGCCTGCTGGTGCTGATTTTAAAAACGCATGAAGAGTTGACCCAAATTACATTTTGCAACTTTATTTTTATTTTTATGTCATTTTCATTTTCCATTTCTTCTTTCTGGCATATCCTCTCTTTCCATCTGTTTGCCCTGGAAAGAACATGGCATGTGGAACAAGGACTATACCAATTCACTTGAATGGAAAAAAGGGGAAGACATTTTTATGATGTGCTTTAAAATGAGCTTGCTAGAGTTTGGGAACTTGGGAATCCACGTATGTGCAAATAGGTAGCTAAATATATTATGCTAAACATGATTTCACATGCAATATCACTCAGATAATGTAGCTAGAACAGCTTTCTGTTGTCATGCTTCAAGGCAAACAGTAAATCCTTAGCAACCTCCCCCCCAACATGGTGACCTTCTATCTGTACCGTGCTGGTCTGTGACCAAAATAGTGCCCCACTTTCTTTCCCATTGTTGTGGGTCATAGAGTCACACGCTCTGATGATGCAGTCTGTTGAGTGTTCGGTCGGCACTTGGAGCTGCAGGCATGAGTCGTGGGTCCCGTCCTTTTGTTGACATCCGAGGAGCGTTTTGAGCTCTCGGTTCTGTTTGCTGAGTCCTTTTTCAGCAGAGGGAGTCTGTGGCAGTTTCAGAGGGAGGGATGCTTCCTTGTCTTGTGGGGCGGCAGCACTGTTCAGGGAAACTGGATCTGAGGGTTTGGCTGCTTGTGCTCACCCCTGTGGCTGAGATAGGCAGGCTCTGCGAGCCTCTGCCAGGAAGATCTGATTTCTGCCGAGACTGTGGGCGGCCCCGGCTGTTCTTGAGAGATGGAGGCTTTGCCTGAACCTGATCCGGCCTGACATCCAATGCTTTCCCCTTCGGTTAACGGAAGAAGGGAAGGATCCAGGCCACAGGCTGAGAAGCTCTAAGGCATATGGAGCAATGGGTTAGGATCTGTAGGTGTCGCACACTGCCAAGCCTCACTTAGCAGGGAGAGTAAAGCAGTTTTGTCTGTATAAAGCTGGGGCGTTCTTGAATTTTGGATGGGAATCTCCAACTTCACATTTCCACCCTTCCCTTTTCTCTTCAGTCTCAGCCACCACTTAATAGAACCGAGCCAGTAATGCTACTCATTTGTTTTTTCAGCAAGTAGTTATTGATAAGCCAAGAAGTGAGCCAGGTAGTGGGATGTAACAGTAAACACGGGGCCCCCTGTAACAAGTGGAACATGTATCTGGGGGAAGTGCATGGTCCCATGAGTGCGCAGAGAAGGACCGGGGAACCCAGATATTGGGGGTCTGGAAGGCATCCCAAGGGAAGTCATGCTGTACTGACACTTACAAAGGGTTAAACCAGGCTCTTAAATGCAGACACTTTGGTATCTGAATTTCACAGGCCATGGTCGTTAATTTAAATACCGTGTACTCCTGTAGTTTTTAAAAAATTTCTATTGTTATGGTTCCCATGTTGTATTTATTTTTTTTAATTTATTTGACAGAGAGAAAGAGATCACAAGTAGGCAGAGAGGCAGGCAGAGGGAGAGGAGGAAGCAGGCTCCCTGCTGAGCAGAGAGTCCAACGCGGGGCTCGATCCCAGGACCCTGAGACCATGACCTGAGCCAAAGGCAGAGGCTTAACCCACTGAGCCACCCAGGCGCCCCGACCATGCTGTATTTAATAATTATTTTTCAAAGGTTCTTTCTTCCGCTGGGGTGTGAGCCTTTCTAGAGCATGGACGATGTTTTCTCTCTTTCCTTATGATTTTATTATCTTTTATTTTAAATTCATTTTTGCTGCTTCCCTTTTTTTTTTTTTTTTTTAAAGATTTTATTTATTTCTTTGACACAGAGAGAGAGAGATCACAAGTAGGCAGAGAGGCAGGCAGAGAGAGAGAGGAGGAAGCAGGCTCTCTGCCGACCAGAGAGCCCGATGCGGGCCTCGATCCCAGGACCCTGAGATCATGACCTGAGATGAAGGCAGAGGCTTTAACCCACTGAGCCACCCAGGCGCCCCCTATTTCTTTTTAATATTATGTATACAATGTGATGCACAAAAAGGATATATATACAACACACATGTAAGCCGGTCACTGTAATAATAAGAAGGCAAATATTTGTGACCCACGTTCCATTTTTAGAATTATCACCCCCAAAGCTGCCTGCGTGATCTCCCAGATCTCATTCTCTGCTTCCCCCAGAGGTGACCGCTATATTGAAATGTGTTTTATCATTTCCTTGCACTTTAAAAACAATCTTACTTACCATTTTAAGTGTGTGTCCCTAAAAATATGTTGGAGGCGCAAGGGTAAAACTTAAAAATCCTGGAGCCGTGTTTTCTTTGCTTTTGTGTTCTCCGTAATTAGCACAGTGCCTAGAACTTAGTCCTCCCTAGATGTTTGTGAATAAATGGATATGCTCCGGAGCCTGGAGGATATTCGTGTGGTATGTCAAGGAGATACTGGAATTCACCTTTGGTGAGTTTGTTCCTTTTGAGCCTTGTTAGTTTTGCCTCTTTGGGGTGCTTATAGATACCGACTACAGAAATTAACTACATACTGTTTTAATTGTTTGGGAATGTTTTCAAACTTCTCATTCTCTCCGTTTTACCACCAAGAAGTTACTCTCCAGTGGTCCCGAAGAGATTGGCCTCAGTATTTTTGAAACGGTCTGCTTTGCTTTTCCATTCCATTTTGGTTTCTCAAAGAACACTGTGGGGCGAGGAGGAAAGGGACGGAGAGAAGACAGAACACCGAGTACACTTGAATTTAAAAGTTAACTTGTGGAGGGCTGGGGGTGGGGCAGAATAGCAGGGCAAGCAAAGTGTTGGCCTGGGAGTGCGTGTTCCGTGCCAGATGTCACATCGAGTCGAGATCCTGGGGAAGGCTCCATTAAGCAAGTCCATGGAAATTCGGGGCATAATTTGTGTGCAGAGCGTAATCTAATTGTGAGTGCGCTTCATTCTTTTTAAGTGCTAAAAAAACCACACAAGAATCAGTACAGAACTTTCTCAGGGGGACGTTCAAAAGCATTTTGTTCAGAAGCTTGAGAGTTCAGATCGGTTTTAACTGATAAACAATGGTGTGAGGTGAAATACTGGAGCTTGCGGCTGGAAGCTGAGCTGGTTTGCAGAATGCCTTGTCTCTCTCCAGCCTGCACCCAGCTCTGAAAGGTCACAGTGGGACCTGCCTCCCTAGGTGAAGTCCCCTTCCTGGGCGGGTTCTCTGCTAGGAGTGGCCTTGGACAGCCCTGCCTGGGCGGAGCGTGGGAGCTGCCCACCTGCCCTGCACCTGCTCTCCTCCAAGTCCGTCCCCCGATCCAGAATTCTCTCTGTTGTACCGCCAGGCTTTCTCCTGGAAACATTTCCATGTGACTTTATTATTCTCTCTCTCTGAGTCTCACTGTAGTTCCTTGAACACGTGTCTGAATTAAAACAAAACCCTCGAGGCTTTCCATTTTTCCATTTGCTTTTGTTTCACCACTGTGCAGATGCCAGAAATGGCCAGAATTTACCCAGTTTATTTGGTCTATTTTATTGACATTCATGCTTGCAAATAAGATATTTGCATTAAAGATTGATTGCACAGTGCTAGATTAAAATCTAACATTGATCTTGGAGCATCTCAATCCATTCTGATTAGATTATTTAATTTTTCACATGGTCCTCAGGCAACAGGAGAGACATTTTTTCCTTTCGTTTGACTGACATAATTCCTGTTTGGTTTGTGTTTCTACTCTGTGCGGAAAACATACATATCTTCATTCAGTTGTTCTTTTATGTCCATACACTGCAGTCAAGCACAGAACACAGGGTCTAGGTGTTAGCACTTCACTTACTTTCTGCTTTTCCTGTTCTAAGTTTGTTTGTATCCGCCTGGAGTTTTAAATGATTTTGACCCAATGCAGTTAATTTTCGGGACCTAAGAACTGGGTTCAGAACTAGAAAGGGTCTCCACCGCCCGGGCTCTCTCCTCTTCACCGTGTCACCCACCTCCTACCTGTAATAGTCACCTACTCTGCCTTCCAGCCTCCAGCCTCTCCTCCAGATACTGCTGCCACAAAGGCTGAATAAAACAGCACTGTGTTTGTATCAGCACCCCATTCCACACTCCTCGTGGCTCCCTCTTGCCTTCAGAGTCAGTGCCCTTAGCAGAGCATTCCCAATCTTCCACTCTCCAGGTACAATTCACTTTTGTGGCTGCTTGATCTCATCTGATCACTGTGCTCCAGCCAACAAGGGATTCGGTATATTCTGAATAGTTCTTGTGTTTCCCTTCCTCCATGTTTCAGTTCACACCATCCTTTTCACCTGAGGTCCGCTCCCTCTGCACCCCCGACACGTCTTCATAGTCTGCCCAGTGTTCAGCGCATCTTAAGTGGCTTCTCGTCCGTGGCATAGCCCCTCCCCGCTTCCTCTCAACCGAGCTGGGATTAGTTCTTCTAACTCTGTGTTCCCTCAGCACCCCTCTGTCTGTTTTGCACTCATCATGTCCTCTCATATCCTAGTCGTTGGTCTGTGTAACTCATCTCCTAGAAGGATCTTCGAGCAGTGGACTTCTCCTTCTCCAGGCCCCCTTCCCCAACCCCACCCCAGGGCCTTTGCATGTGCAAGGTTTATTGCATATTTGAAATGGACTAAATTGAATGTTATCATCATGGTTTCCAGTTCTTAGATCTTTGGGAATTCGGATCACGAGGTACCAAGCCAAGAGGGTAAAAAGGAGAGCAGACTCTGGAGTCAGACAAGCCCGCTCTGCTGTTCACTAGCTCGAGGCTTGGGGCAAATCTCATCATGCTCAAGCCAGTTTCCCTGTCGACACCCTGTGTGTTTTTGAGAAGAAGAATTCAACGAAATAGCAGACATAGAGTTTTTAACACATTCTGCTTTTGGCAAATTGCTGCTCATAACATTAGTATCTGACTGTGTCCTTTGTTGTATTAGTTACCCTTCGAGGCCTGTGGAATCCGTAGTCTGCCGTCAGCGCCATACCTTTCATGTTTTCATTCATGTCATTAATAAAGCATGTTAAATAGGTTAAGGACAAGGACGGAGTCAGGTGTCACATTACTGGAGATTTCCCTCGAGGTTGACAGGCAATCCATTAGTCAACATCCTCTGGGTACTGGACTGTGCCATCATCCAGTGAGCATGTCAGCCTTGTTCGTAAGGCTCTCCTAAGTGTGTGACGACATGCCTACTGAATTCCACATCTGTGATTTATGTGGCAGCCTGCAATCCTAACTCTGTCAGAAAAGGGAGGGAGAATTGCTTTTCGTACCTGGTTCTCTGCGAACTCTTGCTGGCTCCTACTTGCCTCTGCAGCTTTACTGCAGATCAACACCAAACTTGGCAGTTCGTGATTTTCAGAATTTGTCTTTTTCTCTGCTTTGAATCATATGTATACTTTTTGTCCATCTCCAACCTGCTACTTCTCTTCCCTTGCAATTTCTCAGAAATTAGTGGGGTTATTTCCACTGTCCAATCTACGGGTTTTTTGCAGTACCTTTTACTCCTCATTCAATAAATATTTTTCTGAGCCTACTATATGTCAGGTACTGTCTTGGCCTTGAAGAGACAGGGATGAATAAGAAAGGTCTTTCCAGGCTGCATGATTTTTGCATACCAAGTTTTGGGCCACTAGTTACTAAACCTTGAGTTTTAAGAGATTTGAGCCTGTGGGGTGGAGATAGGAGTGGAGGAAATATTTTTCCTACTTGTAATTAATACTAGTCCATCAATCCAGCTGAAGGGAGAAAAAGAGGAAGGTAACTCAGAGAGCCTTTCCAGGAGCCATTGCTGAATGACAAGAGTGGAGGACCTTTAACATGGTGAAATCTCTCAAGGCCACAGCACCTACTGTGTGCTAAAGGCTGCATTAGACACTGGGATACAAGGAAGAACAAGCCCTCAAGAAGCTGACGACATGCTGGGAAATTGCAAGCAGGCATCGCACTGCAATGTGATGATTACTTCTTAAATTCTGGGTAGGGTGAGGAGCCCAACGGAGGGGCATCTAATTCCCTTCCTGAAGCAATTAAAGGCCGAGGCTGGAGACCTGAAGAACAGGTAGTAGTTAGCCAGGCCCAGAGGGTCAGGAGAATAATCCAGGTCGAGGGAGTTGGGCTGCCTTGAGCAAATGGTGGTGGTTGCACCAGGCGGGGAAGCAGTGGCAGCTGAAGAGAGTCTGAAGGACTTGGAAATCACGCCAGGGAGTTTGGACTTGATCTGAAGGACGTGGGGTCCCATCAGAGGGTTTCAACAGGGGAGTCACCTCGTGAGATCTGTGCTCAGGAGCAGCGTGGAAGATGGAGTGCTCGGGGCCACGCCGAGCAGCTGGGACGCAGTGTGGGGCTGTTGTGGTTGATTCCGGGCGAGAAATGCTGATGGCCTGGCGTGGAACCTTCCCGAAGGGAAGAAGCAGACAGAGCGCAGAGTTACTAAACAGCTCTGAGCAGGTGGCTTGCAGTTCATAGTTAAATATTAAAGACAGCCATTTATGATGGTGTTTTTCATACTTTAGTGTGTGTAAAAGATCATCTGGGGACAGTTTGTAAGAATGTGGATTATGAGAATGATGTGAAGACATTTCAGTCCGCAAGTCTGGATTATGAGTCACTGTGTATTCCCAGCAGATAGCCTAGGTGCGAGGATGCAGGTGTCCTCAGACCCCACCATGAAAAACCCCGTTTCTATTAGATGTTTTCAAATGGCAATACTTCTTTTAAGTGCATTCACAATATGTTCACTTTTCATTTAAGAATGAAGATTCAATCCTGCTATCTCTGTTGAAAATATATGAATGGCTCAGCCCCAAGGGTTAATGTGCTAAAAAAAAAAAAAAAAAAAAAGCAGTCTCCTTGCAAGTGCGGTCTGTGTTCACTAATTGTTTGCTCTCCATAAGAGATGCAGAGCAGAATGGTGATAATCTTGTTAAAGCCTCTGCTGCAGATTGACTGTAAATGAATTTTCAAAGGTTTCAGCACGTCCTTTGCAAGAGCGAGTAAGCAAGCATTTATGGTGAAAACCATATTTTCCCCAACTCTCGAAGTTCCTTGCTGGTATGCATTCTTAGTGTTTAAGGCATATTTTGATGCATTAATTATTGCGATATTTCTCAAGCCAGTCTGCCTGATTTTAAATCCCAGTTACACCATTTATGTGCTGTTGTGACCACAGCAAGTTACCTGTGCTTTCCTTCTCTCATCTGTAAAATGAGAATAAAACTATACCTGTCTCATGGGCTTAACGTGAGTATTAAATAAGAATACATGTAAACCCCTTTGAACAGCGTGTGAATGTGGTAAGCCTTCTGACAGAAGGCCAGTAGTCTGTAAAAACTTTGTCACCTGTATTTGAGGTTAGTCATGTAATAAACACTTCGCCTTCTTATTTAAGTCACGGTACTTTAAAAAACACACACACATTTATAGTGCCCATATGCAAGAATTCTTAGAGAAGTGTAAGTGTTTAGCAATATGTACCAAACACATGGATAAGTAGGCCAATCACAGCAATGACGAGTATTTCTTGTGCACTTACCGTTGTCCCCAGTCGGACCTTTAATTCTCACAGTGATCCCATCGGTGGCGAGGCATGCTCAATCCCTTCTTGGAGTGAGGAACTCAGGTGCGGAGAAATTAAGGGATTGCCTGCCATCACATTGTCATTAAAGAAAGAGATCAGATATTTGAACTAAGGAAGCTACCAATGCTAGACCCTGCTCTTATCTACCACTCTTAGGTGTTGTCAGTTATGTGAAGCATGGTTAGGAACACTCAGATTAATGCCAAGTAAATTAAGAAATTGACTCATCTTGAATGTGAAATGTGTGAAGATGATTCCCGAAATGTATATGATGGTGTACAGCCCTGTTTTACGTCACAGTCAAGCCCAGTGCTCTGTTTCTCAGAGGTAGCCCTGCGGGCACTATGCTGTGTATTCTGTGAGGGATCTCAGTCAGGGTGTCTTAGAGCAGTGCTTCTCCAACCCGAGTGTACAGACACCTCAGGGGCTTGTTAAAAACCCGGATTACTGGGCTGCACCCCTGCCTCGGAGTTGCTGACTCAGCGGGTCTGGGGTGTGGTCTGAGAATCTGCGTTCCTAATAGGGTCCCAGGTGATGCTGGTGCTGATTGGGGACCACACTTTGAGAAGCACCACCTTAGAGGAATGAGGAGACGATTGGTAAATTTGGGAGCAGAGAGTGGTTTAAAATCTACCCTATAATTGCCTGACCTGCTTCACAGACCTAGTTACTAACTTCACAGAGAAACTCAGAAGTGACAAAGTGTCCACTCTAACATGGAGATACTTAGATGAAAATCAAAAGATAGAAATCTTTACTTTAGCTTTAACATTTTTGAAGTAGGGCAGTGGCTTTCTGATTTAGAAACTTTTACACAGTCTCTTTCCCTTCTCCAAAACAGTGGGGCCTTTTAAAAACCAGATATTTCCCTTACCTATGACTCAGACCCAGCATTTGGCTTTAGAACTAGGTACTTGACCAAGTTCTAGGCTGCGTTAAGGAAGCCACTTGTGTCCATTACTCCCCACCCTGGAGCAAGGATTTTCTCCCTCAGCGAGGTTATATTCATAAAACAGTAACTCTGGAACAGCTTCTCATGTTCATGGGCTGGTCTCATTGCTGAGGCTAAGGGGCAAGTTCATGGAGTTACCTTAAGCAAAACCCAAAATAATATCACGGAATTCCTGATCTTTTAGGGCTAGTCGGGGTCAGAATGACCCAAGAATGAAGGATCACTTTAGGTATGTTGAATCATCGTAAAACTGAGGTAGGATAAAGCAGAGAGTCTAGTTTTACTTTTAGCTTTTGATTCTCCATGACAATGGGAGGGAAAGGTATGGAAAGACAAGTGATCCATAGAGCATTTCTTTTTGTCTATGGAATATATTGCATAAAAGTGGATTTACTCTTTTTGGTTTTTTCCTTAGAGAGACTTGTGCCCCTGGAAATACAAATAGTTGTTTATCACAATGGAAACTCTGGCTAGATGAGTAACTGTAATAAACGCAATTCATTTTCTCATCATCAGGAGAATGAAGAAATAAATTATGGTATAAGTCATACAATGGAATATGATATAGCAGTCAGGTGAATGACTACAGGTATATGGAGAATCTTAGCAATATGATTTTGAATGTAAATCATCCCAAAAGATGATAGATATCATGGTAGCCTGTTTATTAAAATATGAAAGACAAAACAGAGAACAAAAAAGAATCTACTTTTTAGGAATACTTATAGATGTGATCATTCATTATAAAAATGAAAGCAAGGAAATGGTGACCAGGGAACAGAATGGGGAGGTAGATATAAGTTAGTGTCGATATTTTAGTTGTTGTGATGGGTGGTGGTTTCTTCATTTACTCTAAGATTAAACATAAGGAAATAAAAACTTAAGTACGATAAATAGATACCAAATAAACATGAATACTGGTTCACATAAACCAGTCAATAAAGAACTAAAATAAAGGTAGTCTTGCATGGACTAATGATGAGAATGTGTCAAGAACCAAGGAATTTAAATAATCCAATTCTGTGCACCTGTGACTCCTAGGTTTTCTGCAGAAAAAATAATGAAAAGTGACTCTGTGGGCCCCTGCTTGTTTCCCACACAGCACTGTGACCTGAAGTCTTTGCCACTTTCTCCCATCTTTCATTTCCGTTGGTCCAGTTGGTTCTTTATACGTGAAGATCGCTGAGGGAGGGTATCAGTAGGCCACTGAAGATCACAGCAGAGTCACTTCAGAAGAAACCATGGCTGCAGTATCACTAGGGTAGGAGAAACGCATCGTTCCTCTTCTCTCATCTCCACCTCTCTGAGGAAAGTAATGTGTTGACATGTTTTCTCAGAGAAGCAAAGGTAGGAATTTTAGAAAATAAAAAAAGACTGTGTCTAGTACAAGAAACTTGTTGCCGGACACATCTTTTGGGGCCCATGGCTTAGAAGAATGTTCAACTAGGGGCGCCTGGGTGGTGCAGTCAGGAAAGCATTCGACTCTTGGTTTCAGCTCAGGTAGTGATCTCAGGGTGGTGAGATTGAGTCCCGAGTCAGGCTCCACACTCAGCGGACAGTCTGCTTGAGACTCTCTCTCCCTCTCCCTCTGCCCCTCCCCCCCATACTCAGATTCTCTCTCTCTCTCTCTCTCTCTCTCTCTCTCTCTCAAATAAATAAATCTTAAAAAAAAAGAAAAGAAAAGAAGGAAGTTCAACTAACTGGCCTCTGAACTGCCTTCATCACCTCATTCCCTGCTGTTACTTCTCCCTCCATGGCTGTTGCCTTCATTTGCTGCTCCCTTTACCCTAGCCGACTGTCTCTACCGCTCCTTGTCGATGGGCTTGAACAGTCATGGGTAGTTTTGAAAGCCAGCTAGTTCCGTGAGCCTCTTCCATGGAATCTTAGTCCTTCCGGCAGAAAATAATATTTCCTTTTGTTGGCGTCTTTTAGAACCCAAGTTGTGTCCCTCCCAAGGCATTTGGCCCTTTCTCAGTGGCAGGATCATTGTCTCAGCTGGACATCCACTAGGGCTGCAAAGAGCTGCAGAGCGTTCAAATAGGAACGGATGAAATCTGGCCCTTGTGGAGCTTGTCTCCCACCGTGTGTGACCCACAGCCTCACGAGAAGGTTCGGTAGTTCACTCTCTATGATGTGCTTCAGGCTTTCATGTGAGATTGGAGAGTTCGGTCAACATTCCCCAGAGCTGAGGATTTACTCATTGATATATAATCTCAAGGGAGGAGGAAGAATCCTTACCATCCTGTGTCAGAACCATCCTCTATTTTCATGCCATTTTTGTTATTCACATCCCAGATGACAGCTTCCCCTCACTCCTTGTTCCTGCTCCAAGTCCTTTTCCCTGATTTTGGCTACATGTGTTGGGGACCCAGATGTGGTTCAGCGAGGGTGATCATAAGAAGAAAAAATAAAAATAAAGACAGTATTTTAGAGTGTTAACTGAGTGCCAGGCACTACTTTTTCATAAATTAACTTATATAATCTTTTCAACAACTCTATGAAATAGATACTACTATCATTTCCCTTTTATAGAAGAAAGCGAGGCACAGAGAGGTTATGTGCCTTTGCCAAGGTCACACAGCTGGTAACTGAGGCTACTAAACTATCACCTCATAAAAAGCAAAGAGAAGCAACTTCACAGAGATTGAAAATGCAAGAGAAAAGCAGACAGGGGATACATCATTCATGAACCAAGGGTAAAGGAGATCAAGATATTAGAAGTGGAGCATGGCTGCGTGCTGCCAAGCTCCAGTGATGTAACTTCCTGGCAGATTGTTCCAGTGCAGGAAAGGGGAAGGTCAGCACTGCTGAGAAAGTCAAGGGAGCGGGTCAAGTGCACGATGCGACTTCAGTGTCGATGTGGATTGTGGCACACACCCCCTCCCACATCGGTGCCACAGCCCTGGGTGGGGGGCTGTGAGTGGAGAACACGCACTGTGTGGTGCACCCCTGAGGCTGCTGTACAGGGTGAGGAAGACGAGGGGAGGCTGCCAAGGCTGTTAGGTCTTAGAGTCAATTAGGAAAATGGCGCTTCTGACAGAAGTGAGGTTAAAAAAACAAAATAAAACAAGGGGCACCTGGGTGACTCAGTCAGGTGAGCGTCCGACTCTTGATTTCATCTCAGGTCGTGATCTCAGGGTACAGGGATCAAGTGCCCCGTTGGGCTCTGCACTCAGCACAGAGTCTGCTTGAGATTCTCTCCCTCAGCCCCTCCCACCGTTGGAGCTCTCTCTCTGTCTCTCTCAAATAGATAGATAGATAGATAGATAGATAGATAGATAGATAGATAGATAGATAGATAGATAGATAGATAAAATCTTAAAAAAAAAAACCAAAATGAAAAACCATGCTGTTTTAGAGTGCTGTTGCAGGTCTCTGCCGCAAGTAGTAGATGATGTCATCTCTTCCTAGGGAGTGGGTGTTTTTGTTCCATTCATGGTCTGGAACTGCCTGCAGACAACACCACTTGGAGTGGAAGATGAGGTGACTTCAAAAAAGACTCATCCTTTCCTTTTCTCTGATGCTCTGGTCTTGAAGTCATAGACCTCAGTCCTAGCCCTGCTCGGACTTTTCAGTGTTGATGGCTTGTCAGTCCCCATTTCTGTCTCCCACCCTCCATCACGTACTTCCTCCCCTGTTGACTCCCTCCCCCAATGACACCCCTGCTCCGATCTCACCCGCCACCTCGAGGATTGCCTTTCCCTGATTCAGGTTTCTCTGCCAGACATGGACGGTAGGCACTTCATTTTGGTAAACACTGGATAAACATTTCTCCTTAAATAGAAGCGGCAGGCTCTCCAGCTAGCTTTTTTAAAGGGGCAGAAAGTCAGTTCAGTTCAGTGAACTTGACCAGAAATTAAAGATAAAGAACATGTAAGAGTCTGGAAAATTCTTCAGGGCGGATTTGCTTTTGTTATTACCAGACTTCCAAAATAATCAATTAATAATCAAAAATAATCAATAACCTGTTTGGTGGAAGGCAATGGGAGATGGTTTCCCCTGTGCCCACCTGCCGAAGGATGGATGCCCAGTGCTGATTCAGCATGGGGGATGGTACGTGCCTGTGTGGTTTGTTGGGTGCCACTCAGCATGTCAGCCATGGACACATCGACCACACTGAAGGCAGCAAGTTAGGGCTGATGGGATAACCCAGACGGATTAGATTGTGAGGTGATTCTCTCTGCTGAATGGTATTTGACACCCCCAGCTCCAAACTGGTCAGTCCCTCCTCTTTGTTTTTTTAAAATATTTTTTTAAAGATTTAATTTATTTATTTGAGAGAGAGAACACAACCCGGGGGGGGGGGGCAAAGGGAGAGGGAGAAGCAGACTCCCCACTGAGCAGAGAGCCTGACGTGGGGCTCCATCCCAGGACCTCAGGATCAGGATCTGAGCCGAAGACAGACGCTTAACCAACTGAGCCACCCCAACGCCCCAGTCCCCTCTCTTTAAAACGGGATTATGAGGACTTCAAATCATGGACCAACTGCTAAGTATCCCACTAGCTTTACAAACCAACTTGTGTGCATAAGTTTGGCTAGAACTGGGCCAGTTTTCAAACAACGTGTGCTTTCTCTATGTCCCTGTCTGCACTTCCAACCCTTTGAAGATGGATTTAGCCCAGGAAGGGTCTTCTGGAGAGCTGTGAGGGGGGCGAACCACTCTGGAAGTTAAACTCTTTTCTGGGTACTTGGTCCTTGACAAAGGTGACGTCTGGTCCACCTCAACTTCTCACTCCCCTTTAGCTTCCCGCTGAAGACAGTCCTTGCAATCTGACTGGACCTGGAGAAAGATTCCATGTGCTCTTTATCTCGGGAGCTCTCTTCTTCAGTGTGGTCTGTGACCGCTGCTACATAGTCATCTGTGGTAATTATTGAAAATGCACATTCCTGGATTCCCCTCAAACCTTCTGAACTGGAATTTTTGTGAGTGTTACCCAGAAATATGCACTATTACTTAACTTTCCTGATGATCTTTAGGCACAATAAGATTTAGGAATCACTGCCTTATTAATAATAATTATAAAATGAGTATTTATGAGCCTGTCAAGCAGTTCCCATGCATTTCACTTTTCATTTATTTCAATTTCACAGCAACCCTCCAAGATAAGAACTGCTGTCCACCTAGAGTGAGGCCTGACACATAACAACGTGGCAGATGCTTGAGAAACTTTTGTTAAACAAATTAATCATTTAAAAAAAGTATACGCACGCACAAAAACACACACACACATACATGTACATACATATATACATAAATAAGAAAACTAACGTTTAGTGAGGTTAAAATCACTTGGATAAGAACACATAGCTGCTGAGAGATGAGCCAGAGTTTTAGAGTGCCTTCTTTGGGTAGAGCTTGTTGGCATGTGACTTTGCAGGCTGGCGCCTCCTTCTGGTGATGCTGGGTAGTGAGTGGCTGTGGTGATAGAAGATCCCAGAGGCACCTGATTGACCTTGGGTTGAATTGAATTGACAGATCTCTTGCCTAGCATTCTCTTCTTGGCCATCTCTGGATTAACAGGGACACATATTTATTTATTACTGATCATGAGAACAGGCCCAGGGAGGAAGTTGGATGGTCATTCACAAAGCCAAATAGTACCTGTTGTCTTTCCTGTACTCTACTCAGGTTGGCCAATGGATAGTCTTAATTTTCCCTGGAGGTGACGCAAAGGGAGACTGGATGTATCCGGGGTTTCTGTCAGAAATGTTCACTCCCCCTGCTTTCTTGAAGTTTCTTCACACCTCTTTATTGTTTCTTTCATCTGCTTTCTTGGTCAGCAGATGTACTCCGTGTGTTTCTATCAAGACAGGTAGTTGAGCCAGCCTGAGATAAAGGAGTGAACAGATGGAGATGACCCTCTCAGTGTTCTTGGGCCTCCTCCCCATGCTCCTTCCCCTCTTTCTCAGACCTTCAAAGCTACCTGGCTCAGGGGACTGACCTTTGGTAAGAAGAGGGTCTGTAAACCTATGTGCATTTTCCCTGGGGCTTACTTAAGGTGGGATTGTAACCCAGGAGCAACTCTAGAGATATTTGGAGGAGACCATGGAGAGTTTGTTTTAGGACCACAGATTTTTTAGCCATACTCTGTTGTACACACACACACACTAAAAAATAGAAACGTACTCTCCACTGACAAATGGCTGAAGGAAAACCACCTTTTGTAAAGAGTGTTTGTAAGAATGTTTGACTTAAGTAGGATAAGGCATTTTGTATTATAGGGCTTATTAAGAGAAAGATGTTTAAAAGCTATTTCTGACCTTCAAGCCACTGTGCCAGGAGTTCTAACTAGAAATTATAATAGAAATATAATTATTATAATAGAACTTATAATCGCTAACATAGATTGAGTGCTTGCTGTGTGGCAAGCACTGTTCTAACTTTTTTTGCATGCTTCACCTAATTCCTGCAATCCCTTAACGATACTTACTATTAATATCTTTATCTCCATTTCACAGATAAGGAAACTAAGGCGGAGAGAGGGTAAATAATTTGCCTAAGCCTTTACAGAGTTAGTAGAAGAGGCATGATTCAAACCCAAGTAACTTGATTCCAAAGCCCTCTTAATACTACATTAAATGGTGTGATTGCTTTTTTACTATAAAATGCTTTTTCTTTAAAAAATTTAGATCTTTTTCAAAGGAAAAATCAATTGCCCATAATTTTAGTATATCCTATCATTTTTTTATAAGAAGAGTAATATGCACATGGTTAGAAAAGCCAAATGGCTCAGAAAAGTATAAAATGAAGATGACGGTCTCTTTAGATCCCTACTGTCCCATTCCCAAGGGAAACCACTATTAACAGATCTTTTTTCATCCCTCCGTGAAGATGTTCTCTGCATGTAGCCAGTTAAGTATTATTAAAGATGTATTTATGAAGCAGCAGGCATGCCACGCCCACTATTCTGCATCTTGTTTTTCTTATCTAGCCACATTGCTTCGAGATGTTTTCATCCAGCTCACACAGGTTCATGTCACTTCTTGTCATGATAGGTATTCTCCTAGGTGGCTGTTCCACCTGACTTCCCCAGTCGTCACTGATGGGCATTTAGGTTATTTGCTCGATGCTGATGTGCAGGAAAAACTTCTCCTCACACTCTTGCTGACTCTTATCAGAGTCTTTTTCTCAAGTCTTCAACAGAACTAGTATTCTCAAACTTAGATTTTTAAGTTTTTCGCTAATCTGGTAACTGAAAAAATCTGCTTGTTTTTGATCTATATGAGAATGAATATATGAGATCGAATGGCTGTTCATATGTATTGGTTGTTTATTTTTATCTACCATCTGCCTGTTCATTTCCTTTGCCCATTTTTCTGTTAGGTTTTTTTTTTTTTCTAATTTGTGTGAGTTTTTGGTAAATTAAGGAGATTGCCCTTTGTCTGTCTTCTGTTGTAAATATTTTCCTTTAGTTTATTATTTGTCTTTAACTGCTATTTTCCCATAAGCAGTTTTGCCGTTATATAGTCAGATTTTTTTAATACAAAACTGTTCTCCAAATACTTTAAATTTGAACTTCCTTTTGTTTTTAATTGTGTATATATGCTTTTAAATTTATGGTGTCTCCCTCCATTGAACCTCAATCATAATGAAGATAAATCAAATCCTTTCCAAAATTATGATACAAGTGAAAATTATATTTACAGTTTTTCAGAAAGACTTCTGTTCTGAAATGCACGAAAGCTTGCCTATATGTGTGCGCGCGTGTCTGTATATATATATATTTCCATATATATGTCTATATATACATATACATACACACACACACACACACACACACACACATATATATCTCCAATCAGTTTATTGATCTTTGGATCAAATATTCCTTTTCTAAGATCAATAACCTGTAGGGGTTTTAGAGAATAGTTTGCAGAAACTAAAACAAAATCCTGCTTAGTTTGTGAAACATTTCTTGGATTCACTGGCTGGGTGCCCTAGAGCTTCGCAGCTAAGAGTCTGTTCTACCGAATCTACTTTAGAGCTTTTTTTTTTTTTTTTTTGTAAATAGTGTCTTCTGTAATTACATGTGTCCACTGCCCCAGCTGCTCCTTAATAGCTCTGCTTGGCTTCAGTGGAAATGGCTCCTCTCCTCCCTAGAGACCTTTAAATAAAAGATCTGTGTATCTGTGTGTGTGTGTGTTGGGAGAGGTGGGGGGTGAAGGGATGGGGAACTATTCTTTTGTTTTTGTTTTTTCTCTTTTTAATTTGCTCCCTCTATTTGAGGTAGGGATATAGGTGGCCAACCTGAATTAATTTGATAGCTTTGTGGTGACAAAGGATAAAGGAAGGTTTGGGGTTGCTTCAATCAGTGGTTTAGAATGGCTTAACACAGCTTAGTAGACTCTGTTTTCAGAGGCTTGTGATGTTCTGATGTCTGAGGACTCCATAGTCTCCCGAAAGCAAAAATAATAATGTCCTAAGAGACCAGTTCGCAGGCTGCATTTCAAAAAAATAAGTCTAGTTATCAGTTTTTGCACATACTCTTTTTGTTTCCATTTTTCCTTCCTCCTCTAATTCCTGGCCTCACCATCACATGCACAGAATGCTTATAACCTTAACGTTATGAAAAAGAGTCACGCCTCTCAAGAGAACCAGCAGTACTACAAACAAAAGCCACCAGAGTTTCTGGAGGCCGGGGAGCAGAGCTCACTAGTTGAAGAATGCCTTCCGCTGCAGGACGTGTAGTCACCAAGACATTGGCATCGTGAGGTGAAGGTCATCAAGTTCATCCACCCCTTTCAGTTCTGGAATCCTGCTCCACCAACGCCAGTGGCTGATCAGAGACAATATTGTTGAGGGTAACTTAGACATGCATTCAAAACTCCCTTCAGCTATTCAAACACACGTCTGCTACGGCCAAACACTGTGTCCTGTACTCTTTCAGAGTATTCTCTGTGACATCAGAGATTTGTGGTCGGGTATCTACACACAGGCACATGGAGGCAAACACATTCTTGGCCACAAAAACTGCTTCAGGCCAATGCCATCCAAAAATATATATGATGCAATATATATGAAATTTCTTGAAATTGAGCATATCCTTTGGCTTAAAATTTCTTTCAGGCATTGCTTCTAAAGAATAGCAGACAAGGGGGCACCTGGGTGGCTCAGTTGGTTAAGCGTCTGCCTTTAGCTTAAGTCATGATCTCAGGGTCCTGGAACCAAGCCCTGCATCAAGCCCTGCCTTGGGCTCCCAGCTCAGTGGGGAGTCTCCTTGGCCTTCTTGGCCTGGGTACAAGTCTTGCCTCCACTTCTTGATAGTTGTTTCCTCTTGTGTGTGTCATTTACCTTCTCTGCCTCATATGTAAAAGGGACTGATAATTTTCCCTACCTTATAAGGTCTGTACTATCATGAGAAGTAAATGAGTTAATATGTAAATATGCTTAGGATGGTTTCTGGCACATAGGGTTCATTACTAATAATAGAAAAATTGAACATAGCCTCTATACTCATTGATTTAATAAGACACAACGTAGGGGCACCTGGGTGGCTCAGTCAGTTAAGCATCCGACTCTTGGTTTCTTCCAGGGTTGTGAGATTGAGCCCCACTTCATACTCCACACTCAGCACAGAGTCTGCTTGTGTTTCTCTCTCCCTCTCCCACTGCCCTTCCCCCTGCTCTCTCTCTCTCTCAAATAAACAAATCTTAAAAAAAATATATATATCTTAAAAAAACCCAAAATGGAGTGTATTTTGAAAATATTCACATATTAAAAGAAAAGCAGTTATGCTACATAGTAATGGATTAACTAGGAATGCTGAGTAATTATATACCAAGAAGTTAACTTTAGTTATTTTTTTGGCGATGGAATAATAAACTACATTTTGCCCTATGGATCATTGCTATTTTCTAAATTTTCTACAAAGGAAATGTGTAAAAAAGTTGTCTTTTTAACTCCTGCAAGAGAAGAAGGATGGCTAACATTTATTGAGACCTTGCAAGGAATCAGGTGGTTTATATGCATGTGTGTGTGTATGCATGTGTTTGTGTACACACACACACACACGTTCCTAGCTTACAATAACCTTAAGAGGCAGATCCATGGTTATCATCTCCACATAACAGATTTAGAAANGAATCAGGTGGTTTATATGCATGTGTGTGTGTATGCATGTGTTTGTGTACACACACACACACGTTCCTAGCTTACAATAACCTTAAGAGGCAGATCCATGATTATCATCTCCACATAACAGATTTAGAATCTGAAGATCAGAAAGGCGAATTAACTTGCCGAAAGGGCCCCATCTAGTGAGCAGTAGTGGTGGGATTTGAACCGGGCTGTCTGACGCAGGGCCTGTGTTTTTAGGTTAGGAGCTGTCGTATGGTTTGAATAATACAGATGAGCATTGAGCTACAACACCCACAGCAATAACCTAGTTGCACATGCTGATTAAAGGAAATGAATAGAGAGTGCCTCTCCTTCCTTGAGTCTGTTGCCCGCTGATAAAGATCTCCAGTCTTCCTCTTAGTTATATTGCTTAATAAATGGAAAGAGTATGTATATCAGATGATGGAGGGCAATTGACATTTCTGTGTGTCCCTTAAAAAGAGTATATTGACTTTACCTTGCACTAATCAAACTGGAACTATATTTTAGAACATGGAAAAGTGAAATAGCACTTTTCTCTATCCTCTTACTCAGTCCTGAATGCAGCCATTGGGTACCCTGCATGAGTCTTCTAACCTCTTTCAGAAGGTAAGTTAGAGAAGTAGAGGAACAAACGTGGGCCCTGCCCATTCATGAGTCATACGTCAAGTTCCAATAGTAATAAAGTGTAGAGCAAACTTTTCCCTTCAGTTCAGAGTACGTAATTACCCCAGATCAAAGGCATCCTCAGGAAACAATGGATTTTCAGCAGTTGTCTGATCTGTTTCTGTTCTAGAATTTCTGTTTTTATTCAGGCAGTTAAGTTATAATTGATGGGGTTTTGCGTTTCTTTTAAGGAAAGAAAATTGGGTGTTTCAGAGTCATAATCTTATGTTTAGAAAATCGTATCTCAAGCCTGGTGGCTGCAACCACAGGATCTATTTTTTGAAAATTGTCTGCCTTTATCACTTAATAACTAACCTGATAATTTACTAGCAGACAAGGCCGGTGGAATTAGGCTGTCAGGACTAGCATATTGCTGGATAGCACAACCAATCATGAATCCTTGAGATTGTAAAGTACTACAGTTTAGCCAGTGCATTACTCAGAGGCAACTAATTACTTTTGGGGAGCTCATTACAACATTAGACAGAGTCTCTGAAATCCGGAAGGAATAGCCACTCTCAGTCCTGATAAATTGCCATCCTAATTTTCCCTGAATTCTCCTGGGAATTAGGATTCACTGCTGTCATCTGTGCTAAGGGGTCGTTTTTGGTGTCTTTCCTAGAAGAGGCTGAACTTCCAGAGAGGTGCTGGGAGCCGGGGAAGGGACTTTTCTCTCTCTGCCTTGTCATTGCCTTTCCTTGTAGCAAAACTAATACAACCTGTCAGGGAGAGAATCTGTTCACCAGTGGGCCAGTCTGGCGGCATCTTGTACCAGTGGGTCATCTGGACCGATAGGGAGATGGAGTATAAGGCGTATCCAGGAACCTCCCCGGGGCCCCTCCTTCTTCTCACTGCCTTCCTGAGGACGCAGCATGGTATGGAGAAGTGGCATGGAGACTTGATCCTGACCAGGATTTGTCACCCCCGAACCTTGGAAAAATCAGTTTTGATTTCTTCAGTAGTAGAACAGCAAGATTAACGTCTGCCTTACAGAGCTGTCAAGATCAACAGACAAAAAGAATAGAATACTTGTCCGAGAGGGTCTGGTGCCTAGTAGACACTCAATAAATAGTTATTATTTTGATGATAATTATTGTTCACTGCTTGTTAGAAAATCAAAGGGTTTGGATTATTCCTATTTTCCTCAGAAAATATTTTCCAGAAATGTGAGCTGGTTCTGGGTTCTAGACCAGAAGAGTCATAAACTGTTGTAGGAGTTGAGCGATAACTTCAAATAAAACTGTATACCTAGATTTATTTTCCAAAAGCATATGGAATTTTACCTTTTTTAAAAAAAATCCTCTCTTCCTTCTTCCTACTTGTTCTCTTTTGTGTCTTCCGCTCTCCTTCACTCCCCCAGGCAATCCATGGAATAGTTCTATTATTACCATTTCAGAACTATGTGGTTTTTTGTTAGAAATGAATTTATATTAATTATTCTGCCACACAGCATGTTTCTAATTACATAACGATCTGTAGTCTGTACTCAAAATGTAATGTGATTTTTGTAAACTAATGAACAATCTCCCTCCTCCTCCCCCCAACTACAATGTCACGTATCTGTTTCTGTTTCCACCACTGTCGCTGTGAAGTGTTTCCACCACTTTCTTCATTCTGTTTGGAAATGTGCAATTCCGGCTTTTCATGAAGGCTGTGTCCTTTTTTTTAGATTTTATTTATTTGACAGAGAAAGGCACACTGAGAGAGGGAACACAAGCAGGGGGACTGGGAGAGGGAGAAGCAGGCTTCCCGCTGAGCAGGGAGCCCGATGCGATGCGGGTCTCTGATTCCAAGGCCCCGGGATCATGACCTGAGCCCAAGGCAGACGCTTAACGACTGAGCCACCCAGGCGCCCCGTGAAGGTTGTGTTCTTCCTAGGAAAAAGCAGAGCAGGCAGAGTCACTCATCAGAGAGCCCGGCTCAAGCAGTTCTCTGGAGCCCAGGCTCTCCTCCCCACTGCTTCTCACCAGCTGCCTGTCTCCAGCCCCTAACGGGCCAGATTCAAGTATGGGTAGCTGACTGCAAAAGCCCAAAGATCCCCTCTTCTGGAGAAAGGACTCTGGGGCTGCCAGGCATGCTCTCCCTTCTGCCTGAAGTTTGGGCCCCTGAGGATTGTGTGCTGGACGATCGGTCTTTAGGAAACCAGCCTCGCTGTGCCTCTAAGCTGTGTTTATGAAACGTTGTCCTCATTCCCGCACCTTCTCTTGTTTGCTCTGAGGAAAGGGCTGAGCGCTGGGACGCTCTGGAATCCTGCCCCTTGCTGAGCTCCAGTGTGCCCCTGCGGGGGGCCGGGGGCCTGGCCGGCAGGGAAGTGGCCAGCCTGTTCTCAGGTTTCTTTCCTTCATGCCTCTCTCTCTCCCGCCCCCCGTTGTTTTTCAGGTAGTGAAGCGGATTTTAGCTCCTCGAGCAGCACGGGCAGCATTTCGGCTCCTGAGGTCCACATGTCTGCTGCGGGAAGCAAGCGGTCCTCTTTTTCACGCAAGTAGGCACGGTTTCCTGCTCTGTAATTATTAAGGCGCTTTACGCAGGTGACTTACCTGTACTTTATGGTCCTGTGGAACCACCTGGATGACTGTCAGTTCATATTTTGTTATTACTCAGTGAGCAGTTTTTGTTTTTTACAATGATTTGAAATTGGAACTTTTCACTCTCTTACCAGCTGTGGTCACAGGGCTTGGCCGGTGTGTGTTTGTCCGTGGCCACCTCTCATCCAGGCCTTGGCTGTGGGGCCACCCACCCTTCTCTCCCTGCCCCTTCCCTCACTCACCTGTGTACCTACCTGGTATCAAGCTAACAGTCTCCACTTCCTACCTGCCTCCCCTTCGTGAATCTATCATCTCTTAGCTGTGAAGCCTCTGACTTTACCATTTCTTTCCTCCAGCTGAGTTTGCTTTTATCCTTGTGAAAGAGACATAGTGAGCCCTGAATACTCCCAGCATTCACTCGGGGAAGGGGTGAAAAGAGAATAAAGTTCATAGACGTGGGTGGCCATCACCATTAGAGGCATTAGAGCAGAATAGCTACGGGTATGGGCTCTGGAGCCTGGCTGCCTGGGTGTGAATACCCGCTCCATCCCCTACAGGCTGTGTGGCCTTGAGCAAGTTGCTTAACTTCTCTGTGCCTCAATTTCCTCATCTAAAAAATAGGGCTATAGTCATACCCACTTTGTAGGGTTTATTGTTAGGATTAATTTAGTTCATACATGTAAAATGTGGGTCAGTGCTTAGAGCACAGCAAGCATCAACAGATGGTTGCCATGGATGCTCTTTGGCTGTGGGAAGTCATGAGCTACCATTCCCATTTGGTGGAAGAAGTGGTAAGCCCAGGATTCCCTCCTACTATCAGTGACCTTATTCATTCAACAGGTATTTATTGAGCATCTACTATGAGGTTCTAGAGATATGGCAATAAACAAAACTTCATGGAAATGATGTTCATTCTAGTTGGAAAAGAAGGGCAATAAATAAATAATATAATGATTTTTAAAAACACATAGAGAAAGTTGTGACTTAGTTGAGACTAATGGGATGTATGGCATGTTTTGGATAGGCTGTTTCCAAGAGACCTCTGTGATAGGTGAGCTCTGAGCCAGGGACCCAGACAGTTCAATGGAGTGAGCAACAAGACGTCTGAGGATGATTTGTCTTTAGATTTTGGGCAAATCCCTTCACTTTCCTGGGCACAGTGTTCAAGTTTGTAAAAAGAGGGTTGGACCACATAATTTTTAAGATCCCTTCATGGAGAAAAACTGATGAGTTACTAAAAACTTGCATTCCCAAGGATTCAGCAAGCAAATATTTCCCATTTCTCTTCAGTGAGCAGAACATTTAGCTAATGTTTATAAAGGGACCCCTGAGACACCCTAGTGCAGAGTTTTATTGTTAAAAACACAGATGAAGCCAAGAAAACCTGTGACAAAAGCGTGAAGTCCACACTGAAAAAACACAGTTGTTCTATCCCTGAACACAATCTATTTTGGAAATAAAGTACCTCTCGGATCACAGAGTATGAATATAAACATTTTCTGTATAAATCAGTTGTGGCTTACTCTGAGAATAAACCATTTATCTAACCCATTCAAGAAAATTAGCACATACTTATAGTACAAGGTATCAAAGAGCAGAGAGCAAGAGAAAAAAAGAAATGGCCTGTCAAAGAAGCCAATTTTAGTAAGCATTTCAAAAGAATTTGTGTTTGTGGTTAAATTCCAAGGTAGTGTCAACAATACTGAGTGACTTAGAGAAAATTGTCTACTCTGGAATCCGTGAGTTCTCCAAGTGACTAAAAATTGATATGTTAAACATAAAATAACTAAATAGAATTATGTGTAAATCAGATACATGCTTAATAGATGGAAAATTGGAATTGGCAGTGTTCTATCCATTATCCTCACTTTTTTTTTTTTTTTATATCAGACGCAGGCACTGAGCATAGTCAGTAGATTTCTGTGATGCGGCATCTCAGGCATTTCAGTAATTTTTGTGTTCTGCAGGACCGTGCATCGAGGACGACTCCCCTGGATGGGTTGGGTATCCTTGCCATGCTTAATAGTAGCTTATGATCCTTTTAATGGCTTGTTCCTCTTATAATAAATGAATTTTCTCTGTGGAGAACTAGCTCCTGGGAGGAAGGCAAGCAGGAACATTTGGTGAAGGGCTGGGAAAAGTAAGTGACAGGTTGAGTTGGTAAGAATATTTTTGATGGGATTTTAAAAACAAAACTTAAAGATTTACACATGCTCTCTTCATACAGAAGGCCAACTCTGCTGACATTTCTGAGGAATTCTCTCTCTCTCTCTTTTTTTTTTTTTGGAAGATTTATTTATTTTAGAGAGAGCAAGGGAGCGGAGGGACAGAGGAAGAAGGAGAGTCTTAAGCAGACTCCAGGCTGAGCTCAGGGCTCAATCCCATGACCCTGAGATCATGACCTGAGCCAAAACCAAGAGTTGGACACTTAACCGAGTGCGCCCTCCAGGCGCCCCTGAGGAATCCTCTTTCTTAAACGAAAATCCTAATCTGACCAAGGGCAGATAGAAGTGAGAAGGAAGAAAAAAAGTTTGGAATTTGGAGTCAGAGAGACGTGGGCTTGAGTTTAGCTGCCATTATTTATTAGGAATTTATTAGGTACAGGAGCCTTACTGTTCTGGAAAATGGGGTAATCGTGGCATCTACCTCACTGAGTGAAATGAGCTAATGTATGAGTGCTTAACATGGTGCCCAGAATTTCGTAAAAAGGTCATAAATGGATGTTTTCAACAGTAGTGGTGAGAATAATACTGATGAACGTGAGAATGAAATGATGACGGTGGTGATGATAATATTAGTTTGCTCAGGCTGCTGTCACAAAATAACAGAGGCTGGGGGGCTCACACAGCAGGAATTCACCTTCTCACAATTCTGGAGGCTACAAGTCCAAGAGCCACGTGTCAGCAGGATTGGCTTCTTTGGAAGCCTTGCTCCTTGGCTTAGAAATGGCCATCTTGTCTCTGCTGCTTCCTCAGAAACTTTCTCTGTGCCTGTGTCCACATTTCCTCTTCTTATAAGGACACTAGTCAAATTGGAATAGGATTTAATTACCTTTCTTAAAAGCAATGTTTCCAAATACCATCACATTCTTAGGGACTCGGGTTTGGGACTTCCACATTATGAATTTGGGGTATTCATCATGATCATGGTGATGACAAAGATGATAGTAATGCTGCCTTGGAGTAAAGGACAACATCAGGGGGATAGAAATTCTCCTGGATCCCTTGTGAGGTTCCCTTCTCTTTCTCTTCATTTCCATTTTCTGTATTCAGGTATGCAGGAGGGGGCAGGGGCAGCAGAATTCTGGCGCCTCCTTGTGGACTGCATTCTTCTTGTCCACCACACGGGGGGTTTAGGGTGGGCTGAGGGAGGTAGCATCGAGTTTGCCTGGCCATAGCCATGGCAAACATGGAACCCCAGCCTCTCCTTGAAAATGTTTTGCAATGAAATAAATGTAAAGAACAGGACTGATACTTTAAAAGCATGTAGTTTCTTTTTTCTAAGTCGGCTATTATAATCTAACCACTCATTTCCTGAAATATAATTGAAGATTTGGTTGTACTTTAGTAATGTTTACTACTTGAAGAGATTTTGCTTTATTCAGTACAGCAGATGATTTCTTCAAACTCTCCATCTAATTTCATTTCTATCTTAGTGACTGCACCACAGTAAGTCAGTGGTGAATTAATTCTTCAGGTAATAACTACATCCATAGCCAGTACCTACATCCCTGTTTACAAGCCCCAGACAATATATTCTATTTGTACAAAGTAAAAAGGAGATATTTCTTCAGAGTTAAAAAAAATCTGTATTTAAATCTTAGCTCGGCTCTGGTTCTTGGACAATATTTTTCCCTGAACCTCAGTTATTTCACATAACTGAATACTTCATGTAATGTAAATGAGAGGTAATGATTGTACCACCTTTAGAGCATGGTGGTTGAAATTAAGTAAAACTGTGCTCTTAACACATCTGGAACAGGGCTAGGGTCTCAGAAGGTTGTTGGTGAAGGTGGACTCAGAATAGAATTGCCCAGGTCAAACTCAGGGCTAGCTCTTTACTTTCAGTCCTGACTTGTAGTGGTTAATCCTGCGTATTTCTCAGTGTCACATTCAGAAATAGTCAGGCTGGCTGGAGTAGGCTCAGGAGTGAAGTGTGGAGAAGTGGATCCGAGCCAGAGCCCGTGTTCTTTTCTGCTGCTCAGCCCAGCACCCCTGGGCTGCTGAAGTTGGTTTGTCACAAAGCCATCAGTCCATCTGTTCCATATAAAGTGTCCCCTTCTCACGAAAAGGAGGCAGAGTCTATCTGGATGATTTCAAAAGGAAAGAACTTTTTAACTTTAGAATTTGGTGATGTTTCATTTATATGTGATTTACTGGGTTGACAGCTAGTTGAAATTACATTTGATTTTAAGTAAAAGCAGTTTCGGAGCCAAGTTTACCCACACGCACACTCACATTTACACACGTTTCTCATTGAGATATGTCCATTGGATGCAGCTGTAATCGAAATTGCAAAGAGGACATGGTCAAAAAGCAGTACTTCTATGAAAGGTATCTTGTTCTCTTTTGTTTTCTTGTAATGTCATCAAGAAATATTCCTGACACCACACTGTTATCCTATTTAAGTAATTTCTCCATTCTCAAGTTGCTTCCTTACATAGTGGGTGTCAAATCTCTGGAACTAGATGAATAGGAAGGTCCAAACAAGTTGATCCTGTAATAATATCCTACAGCTGAATTGCCCTTCACATCTTATCAGATGCGCTCACATGCGTTCTTTGATTCACATCAACTCTGTGAGGAAGGCCAGAAAGGTTATTATAGATCCCCCTGTATTAAGTAGCTTATTAGCCTAAGTTCCTAGTAAGTGGCAGGGCCAAGGCTCCAACCCAGTTTATTCATTTAGTCATCATTTTGGGAGCTCCCAGCATGTGCCAGCAAGTAGTAGGGACAGAACAGACTGTGGTCCAGCCCTCAGAATGCCCTCATCTAGCGGGAAGGACACACAGTGTGTAGTTGTGATGCCATAAGGTAAATTCCAGGGTGGACTCTTGCACAGAGTACTAGGGACCACCAAGGAGCCTCATATACACAAGCCTAGGGAAGGAAGAGTCCAGGAAGGCTGCTTGGAGTAGGTGCCCATTTGTCTCGAAGTTGGAAATATCCCAAGGCTTAGGGTAGGGAGCAGGAGGACATTCTAGAGAGAGAAAATTATAAGTTCAAAAACATAAAGGTGATGGAGAGCATGGATCATCAGGAAACTGTAAGTTGTTTGGACTTCTGGAATACAGAGGGAGAAGGGAAGAGTGGCAGAAGATGGGCTGGATCGGGAGGTGGATTGGACCTCATGAGGCACAGGGGAGCCTCTGAATGGCTTTGAGGACAGTGATACCCAGTTCCATTTTAGAAAGGACACTCCAGCCCGAGAATCAGCCTCCTTGCTGAGGGGTCAAGATGACAGACAAGGAAGCCAGGAGAGGGCTGTGACAACATTTCAGCAGCTAATTGATAAAGGTTGTGTTAAGTCATTGGGGGTGGAAAGAAAATAGGAGATTAAACTATAGGCTTGAGACATTTATGTGGGCTATGTTCATCTGTCCTCTTTCCTCCTCCTCCTCTGTGGGGTCCCCTTTTTCCTCAGACTCCAAATGAACCACCCTGGTTTTCTTACCCCAAACATGGTTAAGCTTAAACAGGTGTCCTGGAACAGCCTCCAAAGGGGACCTCAACAAAATCAATATTTGACGTGGGTTGTGCTCTTAATAGTGTTTGGAATCAATCCAAAACAAGCTTTATGGTCAGAAACTATTTGCGCGACCTGCGGGGGGTGAGGTTGCCGGTGCTAATGGCAGAAGGAGAGAAATCTCAGGCAGGTGGGAAGAGGGCTGCTCAGAAGGACAGTTTGCACTAGTAACTGTGTTGCCCTTTCAACTCCGTGGGCTGGATTTCCTCAGTAGTAACTAGCACTGGAGCCCTGGTCGCCCCAGGCCCGTGAACGTTTTCCACGCTTCTCTCCCAGCCGAGGTCCCCACGGGCGGAGTAATGGAGCTTCGTCACACAAGTCCGGCAACAGCCCGCCCTCCCCACGGGAGAAGGACTTTCTGTCCATGCTGTGCAGGAATCAGCTGAGTCCCGTTAACATCCATCCCAGTTACGCGCCTTCCTCCCCAAGTAGTAGCAACTCGGGCTCCTACAAAGGCAGCGACGGCAGCCCAGTCATGAGGTGAGTGCCGGTCGTCTCCAGCTCCGGTTCCGAGTTTGCCCTCCTCGGTAAGCTGTCTTGCAGAAACTTAAAAAAAAAAAAGCAACTCTCGAGCTTCTGCCTTATTCTGTAGTAAGTCACTTCTCTTTCCTTTCCCGTGCTCAGCGAATCCTTCAAGGGCAGCTGCAGAAAGAACACGAAGCAGTTTCTGCTAAGGCTTAACAGTCCGAGGAGTGACTGGCCAGGGAGGAAAAAAGGTCCAGGGGCAGCAGGAGAGACCTACGCCCTTCCCTCAGAACAGGAAAGAATCATTCACGGGTCCGTTAGTTCATTCGAACATCGGATCTGTGTTGAGAACCACGTTGTGCCAGGCACCGTGTAGAGCACTGGGAATGGGCCAGGGAACGGCAGAGAGGGTCTCTGTGCTTACTCTCCGCAGGACACCAAAGCCAGGCTCATCTAATGACAAAAACACATTTAAGGTTATCCTGCGAGTACCTGTTGCTGTGTGTGTTTTAAGAGGTCAGGAGGGGATCCAGCTCAGTCTGGAGGGATCAGAGGAGGCCTCCCTAGGGAAATGACACTGAAATGAAATCTGAAGGTCAAGCAAGGAATTCATTAGTCTGGGGGCGGGTGGGAGGTTCTGGAAAAAAGGACCTATGCAAGCAAAGGGGCCACAACAGGAGCACTAGAAGGTTGGGAGCTAGGCACAGGTCATCTTGGACGGAGTGCAGGCTCAGGGGGAGCTGGGCGAGTGTAGCGGCCTGGACAGGCTCCAGAGTCAGGTGGAAGCTGCCAGCCCTCCTCCCTCAGTCTTCTTCCTTCTGGGTGGTCATTCTCGTTCATCAGCTCTCACACAGCAGGGACGCCCAGCACTTGGGCAGGCCTGAGGGGGGCCGACATTCCAGCTGAGGAAGTTTTTTCGAACCCCGGGTACCTCTCTTAAAAAACACACTCTGGTGACGGTGCAGTAGCCTTTTCCCTTTGGAAGAAGGAAACTTTCCACCAGATCAGCACCCTCACACCAGGGACTGATCTCAGAACAATCTGAATCCAAGTCCTAACAATCAGGATGTTTAGGCAGTGGCACACGGTGTGGAAAGTTTGGACATCTCGCTCCCAGCATCCCCCCCTCCCCACCGCCCCACTCATTGTCCTCTGAGCTAACAGTGGGTTACTCTGAACCCACAGGCAGGCCCATGCACAATTGTGCATTATTTTGTATGAGGTCATCCCTAAGCCATAGAAAATCCTCCCCCTCCACTGTCCCCACCCTCTCTCCACAAACACCCTCCCCACAGTCTCCCAAGTAACGCGCGGTCCTAAGGTTGGCAGGTAGATTCCAGTCCCCCTTCCCAAGCGAAGCACACATTACTGAGGCTTAAGACCCCAGGACACAGCTGCCATTCCTTCTCAAGCTGTTAGCTGTGCCTTAACGGCTCTTTTCACAGAAGAAGTAACATTTCATTGCTTGGATTGTTTCAGGCGCTCTGGAAGGTACATGTCCTGTGGTGAAAATCACGGTGTCAAGCCCCCAAACCCAGAGCAGTATTTGACTCCTCTGCAGCAGAAAGAGGTCACAGTGAGGCACCTGAAGACCAGGCTGAAGGAATCTGAGCGCCGGCTCCACGAAAGGTGAATCTGGGCTGCTTTCACCCTGATGTAGGACGGTTTCTGTTTCCATAAAGTGAAATCCAAGCTCACACTCTAGAGAAATAGACAAGAAGAAAAATGATTTCATTGACTTTTTGCCAAATTCCTTAAATCAGTCTTTCAAAAGAGCCATTTCATATTCCTGCGTGACTTGCTCTTTCAGGAGTTCAGGGGAGCCTCTCAGATTAGAGGGGATCCCCTGCTTTTTCTGGGGGTATACGGCTTTGACATGAAGTGTTGGGTGTGTGCGTGGCTATTTTTAAACGGCAGGAACACTCGCAGGAACAATTCCATACTTCCAGCAGAAAGGGTCCCACAGCCGGGCCCTTATCAAGCCCTGTTTATCTCTCTGAGAGCGTGGATGGCTGTGTGTATTGTGATTCCTGCAGGCTATTTCTGTGCCGAAGGAAGAGGTTCATTATTCTTGGCTAAGTGTTAAGGTAAAAAACAAAAACCAAAAAACAGCCCATGCTTAAGAGATCTTATCTCGGAGAGAAAAGACCTTTGACATCTTGGGGCAGGCCAGATTCTCTGCTTAATGATTTTCCCCTGGAACACTCTGGGAGAGCCAAACGGAGCTCTGACCAGGGTAGCTGTAAACTCAGGGTAAGGGTAGCATGAGTCAGACCTTACTTTCTGGAAGTCTTTGTTTATGATTTGGGGAATCTACGGGAGGGTTTGAGCAGTCATGGCAGGGAAACATGCGGAGGCAGTGAAACTGGAGAACAGTCAGGTCTGAACTAAGAGAAGCAAAATTGACACCATCCCTTCATATATATCAGGGTCCTGACTGCCTGGTCTTCATATCCATGAAGATTATGAGGGCTTGTATTTATATCGACTATGAAGAAATGATATGTCAGGAAGAATTTTTCAACAAAGATCTTGAGATAGGGTCCCGTGAGGGATCTAAAACGGTGGGATGGGTCTTCTTCAGTGTAGGATGGTTCCCATATCCTCTTCCCTTGAGAAGAGACAGAATAATCAACTTTTCACAAAGTCCTTGCAACATGCAGCATTTTTTAACTAAAAAATTTTCAGATTATTCTATGATCAGAACAATGCTCTAGAACTAAAACGTAACCAGTCTGCCTTCTGTCTGTGATGGATAATTAAAAGTAAAACGAACTTTCCTTCCACAAAGTGCAGACATAGGAAAAGGTAGGCTATGGACTTACAAGCAGGTGAAGAAGCTCTAATGCATTCTCATAACAATATTTCAAATACTAAGTACTGAGTAGAGGATAGTGCTTATACTTAGCACACTGCCTTACAGATAGTGAGCACTCAGAAGGAAAACCATCACCAACAGTGGCATTTTTTATTCTGATCCTAGTTATTATCATCTTTGCTATTTTACAAATAAGGGGGGCAGTTCCTGGCTAATACCCGTGAGAAAAAACAAAACCTCAGAACTGATCTAACCTCTGCGTTTCAAGGGGAAGCGCAGGGGCTCTTGGCCGTGCGTCGGAGCGGCCGTGTGCACGCTTGAAAGCCGACCGTGCCCTTCGCGCGCCTGTCTGCCTGTCTTCTCCCCGCAGGGAGGGCGAGATCGCCGAGCTCAAGTCGCAGCTGGCCCGCATGAGGGAAGACTGGATTGAGGAAGAGTGCCACCGCGTGGAGGCCCAGCTGGCCCTGAAGGAAGCCAGGAAGGAGATCAAGCAGCTCAGACAGGTCATCGAAACCATGAGGAGCAGCTTGGCTGATAAAGACAAAGGCATTCAGAAGTACTTCGTGGACATAAACATCCAGAACAAGAAGCTGGAGTCTCTGCTTCAGAGCATGGAGATGGCGCACAGCGGCTCTCTGAGGGACGACCTGTGCCTGGACTTCCCCTGCGACTCCCCGGAGAAGAGCCTACCCCTCGCCACCCCCTTCGGCAAGATGGCGGACGGGCTGTGTCCGGAAGAGCCGGTCACGGAGGAAGGGGCTGACGGCGAGCTGCTGCTGGGAGACGGCTTGGCCGACGGCGCGGAGCCGGTTGACGGGATGGTGGCGGCCACGGCGAGCGAGGCCCCCGGCCTGGAGCTGCTTCGTTCGGCCCGCGGGGCCGAGGTGCTCGAGCGCCTCCCCCGGGCCGCAGGTCGGGAGGGGGCCGGCGCGCTGGTGGAGCGGGCCGTGCAGACCGACGTGGTGCCCTACCGCCCGGCCGTCTCCGAGCTCCCGCAGCACGTGCTCGAGCTGCGGGACCCCGGTCCCTCGAGGCCGGCTTCTCCTGCCGAGGCCGGGGCCGCCGAGGCCGAGGGCTTCGCGGAGCCCGCCCCGGCGCGCCTGGCTGACCTGACGCCGAGGAATCCCCCCTCGGCCGTCCTCTTGTCTCCCGCGGAGACGCCCGCACCGCGCCTCATGAGAGAGCTGGATTTCGCAGGCTCGGCCGAGGGCAGACCCGCCGCCGCCCCGCTGCCGCGGTACTGGAGCAGCAGCTTCCTGGTGGATCTCCTGGCCGTGGCCGCCCCCGTGGTCCCCACGGTCCTGTGGGCCTTCAGTACTCAGAGAGGGGGGACCGACCCCGTCTACAACATCGGCGCGCTGCTGCGGGGCTGCTGTGTGGTGGCCCTGCATTCGCTCCGCCGCGCCGCCGCTCCCATCAAAACCTGAGGAGAAGGGGTGGCCGCCGTGCGCCGGTCTGTCCCGCGTCGCGTGCTGCTCCGGGGGGCAGGCGGGGGGAGACAGCGGGTCGACCTGTGACGTCTGGGCTCGGTCGTTTTGCTCCTCGGCATTTGATTTGCACTGTATTTAGCTGACACCTGTTCGCTGTCTAAAACCGGAGGTATCTTCAAAGGCATGGAGACGTGGTTCAAGTTCAGTGTCCGCCGGTGGGAGAGAAAGCATGCTCCTGACCCCGCCGTGTCGTCCGAGGTGCCCGCGCTGCTCCTAGTGGTGCAGGAAGAGAAAATGCGGAGTTTGCACTTCCGGACAGCTTCTGTAAGGCCGGCATGTTCGCTCCTCGCTTTGCTCTGTGCCGTTTTAAACCGTGTCATTGTCCCGGCATTCCAGTGGTCTTGTGCCCAGCAGGGGACTGTAACCAAAAATAGAACTGTATTCGTGTAATTGGTTTGAAGAAGTCGTGAATAGCTCCTTCGTGTCTTAACTTGGGGTTGATAAGGTTTGAGTGTTTGCTAAATGTACATTTTTACTAAATGTAGCTCCAGAGCCGTAAAATGGCTTGTTTGTTCCTAAACCTGTTAATTGATGAAACTCTATGTAAGTTTACAATGTATTAACTTATTTTTTGCTTATTATATAGTGTTTTATTGGACATTGTTTGTAACCATACACTTCAGCATGATGAAAATAAAGATTAGTGTCTCCATTTAAATAAATGTTTTATCCTCCTATGAAATAATTATCTGTTTAGTTTTACTCCTGTATATGGTAAGAAAGACTGAATGGATAGATCCTTTCTTCCTTATCAGTAGGGGTCTATAAAAATGGAATTAATTTAAGAAGTGAGAAAGAGGGGAAAATTATTAAAGAAAGGTGAGGTTTCCTACTGTCTTTAAAAAAGCTTTGTTTCTGAATAAAAGTAGCTTTGATTGTTTGCTCTGAAATTACCCATACACTTGTTTGGTCATGTATTTATTCACTAAGAATGTGTTGAGTATTTTCGAAAAAGTTGGGTTGATTTTTTTTAAGTATGTTAGGGATACAGAGAGGGAGAACATGCTAATACCAAATACTTCCTCCCCTTGGAATAATAGGGTGAGAGAGGGTGGCTAGGAAGGATAATATTTGATTTATATAACCTTGTTTATTCCTCATACTAACCTTGTGAGGTGGGTATTATTCTATTTTACAGATAAGGGGGCTAAATCTCAAAGAGGTAAACCAGTCATAATTCCATGGTTCATCTTAGAAGCCAGATTTCAAGTGTCTGCAAAGCAAATGTTTTTTCCACTGTAAAGGGAAAAAGAGATGAGACTATCCTAAGTTTGCACCCAGAAACTCTCTCTCCTTCTGTAGCACTTACCACCTTTAAATATACTGTATTTTTACTTGATTTACTAGTCTTGATTATTGCCCATCTCTCCTACTAAAGTATTAGGTTTCTGAGGGCAGGGATCTGTGTCCTGTTTTGTTCACAGATGTATGTCAAGAACTCAGAACAGTATGTGGCACATAGTAGGGGTTCTAAAAATAGCCTTTGAATGAATTAATTCATCCGACAAATACTTACTGGGTGCGAGGCACTTTACCAGATCAGCCATCAGTACTAAAGGTGGCAAAGCTTCTGCCCCCAGAGAGGTTAGGTTCTGTCTGTAAAGCCCCAGAACATGCCTACAAATGAAGAAAATCATTTTAGATGATGGTAAGTGCTTCTAAGCAAATGAAGTGTTTTGACCAGGAGTGACAGGGGTAAAGGTAAGGAACAAATCTCTGAAGAAATAACGTTAGTACTAATGGATTAAAAAGAGCCACGTATGTGAAGATACAGTGGTAAAATGTTGCAAAAAACAAATGCAAAGACCCTGAGTCAGAAAAGGGCGGGACAGGTTACAGGGGCAAGAAGGAGGCCAGAGTGACTAGAGCTGGGAAAAAGTGAGAGAGGCCAGCTATTGGAGAAGCAGACGAGAGGCTAGTCCATATGGGACCATGTAAACCACGCTAGGGTTGGTCTGAATTTATCCCCAGTGCAGTAAGAAATATGAATGGACTCTAAACAGGACAATGACATGATCTGTGTGTTTCTTTTTTTTTTTCTACTTTTTATTTTTTTCTTTTTTTAACTGCTGCTGCTGTGTGTGGAATGCATCATAAGCGGGTAGGAGTCGGAGCAGGAAGACCACTGTAATTGTCTGGATGAGTGATTATGGCAGCTTGGTGGTGGAAGTGGACCTAGAGATTAAATTGACTAAGGATACAACTTGAAGACCAAACTGAGGTGATTTGCAGAGAGATTGGATGTGGGGAGGCGATTCAGTAGAGTTGAAAGGAAGAGAGAAATTAAGGATGACTCTCAGGTTTTTATTTGAGCACCTGGGGCCGTGGAGGTGCCATTTACCAAAAATGGAAAGAGAAACACGTTTGGAAGAGTGAGTTTGAGATGTCGAGTAAATATCTATGTGTAAATGCCAACTGAGTCATTGCATATATGAACGTGAAAACCACAGGCATTGTCAGAGCTAGAGTCATAAAATTGGGGTTCTTCAGCATTTACAGACTACTTAAAACCATGAGTTAGATGAAATCATCCAGAGAATGGAAAGAAGGAAAGAAAGTTAAAGACAGACTGAGGGCATGTCCACATTCAGATAGAGGGTAGAGAACCAACAAAAAAGCTGAGAAGAGGCAGTCCAAAGGTAGGAGAAGAACCAGGGGAAGGCAGAATTGTGAAAACCAAGAGAGGACAGTGATTTGAGTGGAGGGGTCAACTGTGTGGAAACCCAACCATGGAGCTGAGTAACATGAGAACAGATACATACCCACTGGCTTTGACGAAGTCTTAGCGACTGTCAAGATCCTTTTCTTTGGAGAAGTGGAGATGGAAGCCAGATTGCAGTGGGTTGGAGAGTGAATGCAGGAGGAAAAGTAGAAATCAATGTGTACTGCTCTATTTTTTTTTAAATAAGTTTCACTGTGAAAGGTTGTGAGGACGTGGGTGTAATTACAAGGAGATAGGAGTTACAAGTGTTTATTTTCCAATATGGGGAGGAGATAGAACGTTGTTTGTGTGCTTTTGTCATTGAGCAATGGAAAAAAAGAAATTGTTAATCCAGAGGAGGAAGGATTCATTGAAGGAGAGAAGCCCTTGAAAGGATGAGAAGGGATGGGACACCGGCAGGAGGTTGTAGGTGTGGAGAGAGGTGGTTTGTCTCTGATAGGGCGTTTCTTCTCCTGGAGTACACACGTGCCTCAGGACGCACAGGGCCACTTAGCACACTGTAGAGCAATTTGGCTGAAATGGAAGGGAAACTATTTCTGGAGGTGAATAATCGGAAGTGTCCCAAAATAATGAACCATGTTGACTCAGGTCCCTTCCTGTAGTCCAGCCCCAGCCTCGACCAATACCTCGATGCCATTATCTTCCTTACAGTCCCTCCTTGTGTCTATTTTTGGTCGTTGCTAAATTAAAGTATTTTTACCTTAAGAAAAATTATAAGCTTGCTTTTGGGATCCCCTGTTGCTATAGAAACGAATATAACACACAAATTCAGCACTGTTCATCAGTTCAAGATGGATGGAAAGATGGGCCCTGGTGAAGAAGAATTTTCCATGAACCACAAATATTTATGTTGATTTTCAAATTGGAGGCAGCTGATCGTGAACAGTGACTTGCTTTGTCATAATAATGTGTATCCCTCTTTCAGTAAACCAAAAGAGTCAACAAAATGACCTCATCTGAAACATGGGACACTGAGTGTCCTATCCACACTGAAACAAATGTGTGCAAAGGTGAGGTAAGAGATCCTGGACCCGTTGTTCTGTTTTTCTCTTCTCACCCTCTGCCTCCCTGCCCTTCTTCTTCGGGGTTTCAGTATGTATATAGTCTGTGGAAAATTACTGCTTTTATTCAAAGCAGTCTCTCACAAATGAGTCCCTTGGAGTAAATAAAAGATGGAACATAGCTTGCCTTTCGGAAGCCCAAGGCGTTGGCTGGTTTTGTGGACAGGATGATCTGATCTCATAGAATCACTCAAAGTTGCATTCAGTAATTTGTGTGCCTGTGATGCACAAATAGGCAGGAAAATGGAAAAAGAAGAACAATTCCACCTTACTGAACAAATTGCTGTCCCATCAAAGCAAATGTTAAACATTTCCTACAGTTATGTGTGCAAACATTCCAATTTATAAGAAAAGATTTTTTTTCCCAAAGGGATATGCTGACCTTTCCAGGCTGAGCTGTTCAGAAAGGGGGAAAAATGCATTGCACTCAGATGCCAAGCGTTTCTGACATTTGTGGCAGGAGAAAAAGGAAGTCTGTGATTTGCATCTATCACAGGCCCTGCCTAAGTAGTGGTTAGGTCTGATATGTTTTTCTCTTGAGGACTTTTCATTTTAAAAGGTTTAGGGGCAGTTTCCAATTACCATTTTGGCTCAGTGAGCACTTCTACAAAATTCATCTATTCCACGTCTTACCAGGCAAAGTGTACACAATGAAGCAGTAACCTAGGAAATTAAAAATAATGGTTTTTAGCAATCGAATCTTAGAAGAATGTCAACTCCCTGTCGTCCCAAACACAATTAGAAAGTCTACCTAGAATAAAACAGGACGGTATCAGTTGCTATTTTTAAACCACTGGAGGACGTGCTCTGCTGTGACTACTGATTCTCTTGCAGTCACAATGGCCGTGATGACTAATGGTTACAACAGTCATCCCAAACAGTTTTTAAAATCTCAAAAAAGTTTGGAATGCTACTCAGAAGAGTTTGTATTAAGATTGGAGTACTTTCCGTACTGTTTAAGTTTTGTAAATGTGTATCTCTTTTTAAAGATGTTTTCGACATAAATATCCCTATACGTAAGCCACATAAAAGTGAAGTTTGGGCACGGGGGTACTGGGCCTGGAGCCCTGCCATTCACCTCCCTCTCATCCCCTGCAGCGGTCTCTGCATCACCTCTGAGAATAGCTAGGAACCAGTTCACTAAATATCGGGTGTTTGAAAGCCGCCAGTCACCTGCAGGGAGACTCCCAGTCCCCTGGACTAGTATTCTGGGCAATGCTAAACAGCTCCATCCTCTACTGTCCTCAACAGATGAATGCTTCATGGAGATGTTTTCTAACCTTTCCTCACACCAGTTTGTTTGCCGGTGATCTGCTGGTTTAACTGTGAAGAGGATCTCACCTCTGAGCTCGTATCAGCGCCTGGGACTCTGATGCTGCAGAAGGCTGCTGCTAGACACCCCGTCTGGCTCCCTTGTGAACGCTTTTAAAGGCAGGCATCCTACCTGCTGCTCCTCACTGCCCGAGAGTTCCTCCCCATGGTGATCTTAGCTGACCCACTGTCGGGGAGAGTTTCACTCTCATTCCCTGAAGGTGTTTGATCAAAGTGATTTTGAATAACTTTGAAAAACTGCATTTTTGCCAGACTGGAGCTGTAAAGAACTGGAGTATGAAAACCATTAACAACTGCAGTGTTTCTCCAATCTGATGGTGCAGTAAGGCCCTCCCTCCCTTTCCTGGCAATCAAATAGCTCACAGTGTTCGAAATGGTCTGCCAGCCTTACTTTCTACAGTAAACAATAGGTGCTGGCATTTTAAACTGACCTTTAATTCTTCTGAACCAGCACATTATTTCTGGCTTGTTGCTTATATAGAGAAAACGAACAACGGAATCAGTCGTAATAATTTTCACATCCCCCACTGAAAGCAGTCCATGGAAAAAAGTCTTAAAGATGATGACCCATGTCATTATCTTACTCCATGAGGGTTCCTTCTAATCAAGACAGATTGGCAGTTATGAGGTTCAGATGTGCTGTGAAGCGTCAAAAAGAAATAAGCAGCACCTGTATTCTTGTGTACTTAAACTTAAAGGAAGTGAAATATATCTGTAGCCTTACATACATCTTACTTCATTTACCACTAAAAAAAGTCAAAAAACTTTTTAAAAATTTATTTCATAAGCCAATATAGCTAATGATGATGACATTTTTCTCCATAAAGTAGATAAGCACTGGTTTTACTTAGGAATAATCAACAGGTTTGGAAACTGCCTTGTTATATAAATTAAGGATTGACTATTTTAATAAGTATAATTGATTTGGGGAAGAAGTTAATATTTTATAGTGAGCCAAAATTGACTTAAGAGTAAGAACCAAAAAAAAAAAAAAAAAGAGTAAGAAACCATAATGATTTCCCTCAACACAGAGTATGTCTTTTGAATTTCCTATGCTTGGGAATGATTTTTTCTGTGCCATTTACACTCTCAATCAGATCCTAAAGACACACATTCAGAAGATAACTGGACAAAGTCAGGGACACAGTTTGTGGCAGGACAGTCTCAGTAAAGCCGTGGTCTGCATATGCAAAAAATCTGTGACCTTGGCCTCATTAGAACAATGAGCCAATCAAGTGAGCTAATTGGCCTATTTTTGCAACTGTGTGAATATAAACCACATTTCGTTTCACTTTCTTTATAATATCTGGCCCAAGTAAACTGGAAATACAGTCATAATGGCACTGACATTCAACTGCAGTTATTTACATGACAATAAAAAAGCAAACTAATGTCCTTATTCATTGAACAAGTTCTTAGAAAACACAAATAAGTGTTACCTACTATAACTTGTAACATCATTTTCACTGAATTCTTTAAGATCTAGAAAGGAAATTCTAACGGTGAACTTTCGGCAGCTGGCAGTTTCTAGCAAAGAGGACTTTGAAATCATAGTTCACGATGAATACTGATTAACCACTAAGGTAACCTGCCCTCAAAGCTTGCTATAATTAAACACACAACTGCCTTTCTAAGCTTTGGTTTCTTCATATGTGAAATGGGGTAATGTCTACCTCACTGGATTGGGAAGAGTCATTGATAGAATTAGGCTCTCAGATACTGCTGAACACATAATGCTCTTTCCCTTTCTTAATTAAATTTGCAGTTCACCATAAAGGTGCGTAAAGATTAACACAGTAAGATCAGCCAAACTCTCCCATTGTCCACAGCTGGGGGGCGGGGGCTGCCAAGAGTGCACAGCAAAATGTGGAATCCTAACAACTACCATTTGCTGAGTGTTTATGTATGAGCCACAGGCACTATAATGAACACTTATAGTCTCAGTCAATCCTTAAAACCATCATCTCCATTTAAATGATTTGCAAACTCAGGCAATTTAATACACTCAGGCAATTACCCTAGTTGGCCACAGACTTCTAGCCTAAGTTTCTGTGCAAAAGCTCCTGCTTGGTGAATTAGCAGGTGTCAGTAGCAGGTATTCAGGGTAGAACTCCGGGGAGTAAGGGGAGGTATGTGCGTAAGAGGGTGTTCCTAGAATAGTGTCTGTTTCCAGCTCTGGAAGATCTTTTGGCTTTTGGTGAAAAGAATCTATTGCTCTCAAAACTTACCCTGGCTCCTTACTGAGAATGCCCAATGGCCCCGACTAAGGGTAATGGAAAATAAAAGGTGGGAAGCAAAATAAAAAAAACAAATACAAAAGGAGCCACAAGCTAATCCTATTAACCTTGGAACACCGTTGGTTATACTAAAGTGAAGTAAATTATATGAAGATAAAAAAAGAGCTCCCTTTTGATATCTGTAAAGAGTACCTCAAATTTTAAAAATCTATGTAAATAGTAAACAAGTTTATTAAGTTACGCACTACTAAAATAAGCTCTTCATGAACCCATCCCTCCCACTCATCTGAGGAGAAACTTCTTCCCATAAGCAATCTGTAAGCCCCAGCGTACCGCTACCCTCCAAAATGGCTTCAGCCAGAACTACTCACCACAGTAACTATTGTTTGCTTACACACCTTATGAAAGATTTCTTTTGAACAAGGGGCTAAAGGCTGTGAAAATCGTTGCAGTTTAGTTTAAACCTGAACTACATCGGATTAACAAGATGTGTGTTAGCTATATCTGGTCCAGACCATCCCTTTAGTAATTACATCGTGACAAGACAGCCTTTTTGGAACACTGGCCATGGTTAGATTTGCACTACCCTGGTTGTGTATAGAGTGCTGTTGGAAGCTCCATCCAGATGCCCTCCATCCAGATAGTACAGCTATCCCCACCTTCCCGACCACCAATCTTCATCTGAAAGAAGAGCCGCCATCCTGGCCAGAGGTGAGTGCATGTCAAAACTGAGGAATTTAGATGCTGAATTTTAAATTCTCAGTTCTAAAATGGTGTCTGAATTAAATACGCTACTAAATAAAAAAGAGCCAAAAGTCAACTAGAAGATATCCTCAGCTACAGCTTAATAAGAGTGGAAACCATACATAGATACACAAAACACAAAGTTTCACATTTCTGCACATCACTTGGTATCTCAATACATGAAATGCACAATTCAGATAATAGGTAGCACTTCACTAATTCTATGCGTACCCATATTTCTTCTTAATTTTACTAATAGGCTTCTAAGACTGGCAATTCCTAATTAAAATGAAAAGAAAAACAAACTATAAATTTCAAAGCTAAAAGTCACTTTGTTACCATGAAGTGTTTATCATATGTATTTAACTTACTTCACAATTTCTTTTGGGACCATATTACACCCAGCTTAACACAGGAATTCAGTTTACATACCAACAGAAGTTAAAAATAAAATCTTAAAATTGCTATTTTTTCTTTTCATTAAAAAAATCTTTCTTTCTAATTAATCATACAAACAACAATTTCTAACCAGTCTTTACTTCTAATCAAAAATAAAAAAGCCAACAAAAAACAAAATCCCACATCATGAAAGTCATGACCAAAGTAGACTTCAATACTTGTCAACTACTGGGGAAAAGCAGTAAAATTTATTGTACTAAAGGAGAGGTTACCCTTTATGAACCCCAAATTTAGAAAAATCATGTAGCATTCCCATAATTAAAAATAAATACAAATAAGGGAAGAGAATACATTTATAACTAAAAATTTGAGTCTAATTCTATTTAATTGGAAGTTTATTGGCAGAAACTCTAATAAACATGATAACTGAAAATGCGGCTTGGGGCTATAAAAAGCAGATTTTTACCAAAGTTAAATGTCAACTGGATTCTGCAATCACAATTAGTCTAGGAGCTTAGGCTAAGGACTTAGGGTGATCTCACTATACAGGCTGTGATTTTACTATGAAATATCATTTTAATTCAAACATATCAGCAGTAATTAGCCTGCAGAGTATATAGGACACTTTAAAAAACTCCACAGACTGTTAATTTTGGGAAACAACTTTTATGAAAGTAAAAATCTTTAAAAATTCTAAAGCCATAGAAAATCAGTCTAAATGTATTTTAATCATGGAGAAAAATTAATGGGATATAAACTATCAAATCTATTTTTCTCCCGTGAACACAGTACGTATCTATTCCTTCAAACTATTTTAGAGCCAGTCGACACCCAAAAATAAAAATATTATTCCTATATCAGTTTAAAATTTAATGAATCAGTATTATCTTAGCCAACAACACAGTAAACTGCATTATGTCAGATATATAAAATTGATACAGTAATCATCTGAAAGCTTTGAAATATTAGAAATGAAGGCTTTCTGCGTTTGTAAATTAATGGCTTTTGTGTGGGGAGGGACTAAGGTACTCAAAACACTCTAACATCTTAAAATCTACAACAAAAGGAAAAAACTACTAATACTAGTTTTTTAAAACTCTCAAGTTATAACGCAAAACAAATTTGTCATTTTTGCTGATTTTCAATGTTTATACATGCAATATAAATTACAAATATGTATACCATTATAACACCATCTAAAAGAAAACAATGATGTATAAAATCTTTATGATAAATAAAATTATTGCATTTAATGTCATTTTCTTGAAAACCAAAGTCATCAAATTCCTTAACGTCATATTAAACATAAACAATACCAGTTCAGACTAGAAGAAATGTATGCCAATACCAGCTTCTGACACCAAAAATAAAGAGGTTAAAGCCCTGCAGTTTGTCTGAGTCAGGTCAGATAATCATGGAAACAAAGGAATATTTAAAATTATTTATTTTATCATTATGCACAATGAAGGAAAGCATTATAGAGAGCAGAGTTCTTTCCCACCATAAAATTATTTACACCCATTTATTTAGCTAGAAACACTAGCTAGAAGAGGTACTGGTATATTCCTTTTGTAATAATTTCTCTACAGCAAACAATTGTCTTACACTTGGAGCATGTTGAAAAAAATATTGCCTCGTAGGTCTTTTTTTGTTTTTTTTTTTTGAGTCTCAATCACTAAGAGCTCAAGGTACTTTGAGAGAATCCTGGTCTCCTAGATGGTCTCATGAATGCATTAAAATCAAGCAATGTGTTTGTATTCTGAAAATATTCTTAAATCCATATAAATGTTGCTTGAACTGTGGAGCTCATCTCTCTCCTACTGGCACTATGACATGTGAAGGACATCCGTTACGAAAGCTTCACGCCAATTTTGTTCTGTTCCTTTTTCATTAGCCGCTGTGCCTCCTTCTCCATTTTTTTCCTTTGTTGTTCTGCAGCTCTCTTTTCTCTGTCTGCTATCTTCTGCTGCCTGAAAAGAAACATATTCCTATTTTTACTTTTAGAAAATACCATACAGGTAAAATGGCAAATAAATTCCAGAAAGAAATAGCAGTGCCTTTTTACCAACATCAAATGCAAGTTCGAAAAATCTTTGTTCTCACGGTTTTGAAAATTTCAAAGATTTTCAAAAATAGTATTTCTCTGAATCCTTAGAACATGACCTGCACAATAAGGGAGTATTGTCTCTATGTTACAAATAAGTAAAAGGAGACTCAAAGGCTAAGTGCCTTACCCAAAGTCATAAGATTGAGTACAAGGAGAAGAACCCACATCTTCTAATCCCTCTTCTTCGGGATTATTTTCACTAAAACACTACTTCCATTGGACCACACCTTCTTTTTGATACCATTCTGAAAAGCCTGATGTTGAGGACTAAATCTCCTGTTATTATAATAGTTAGAAACACTCTGCTAAAGGAAGTCAAGAACACAGATGTGCAGAACACAATGCACAAAGAAACAGAAATGTAACACAAGCCTTCCAACTGGGAGCTAGAAATCTATTTAAGGATTAGCATTTGGCCAGCTCTACTGAGGAAGGGGCAGAATGGTGGGTACTTGCTGATTACACATTATGAGATACTTCCCTCCTTCCTAGCCCCTCCCTGACCCACTGATGGTTCTAGCCTCTCTTTTGTTACTGACTGACTTGTGTGGGGACTGGGAGAACCAGGGGGTGATGAGACAGGACAAAGAACAGAAGCTGGTCCTGGATCTAAGGTTTAAGATGTGAGAAAATAAGTGAAGAAGCACACAAGGTTGAGGAAGGAAGCTTCAGGTTATAAAACAGAAAAATCCAGTGTGGATTACCTACGTATGGGATAGCTCAAAGCAGACTCTGGTGAGCAAAATGTATATACCATTCCCATCATATTTTAAGTGGGAATGAGCAGAGGTGCATATGACCAAAATTCAAGAAAGCAGAGAGACTTATTTTAGGCAATATTTTGACCTTCACCAAGAATAGTTTAAAAGAAATCTACTTTTCACTAGCTCTGATCACTTCCTAGAAAAACTGATAATCTGCCCTAAAAAGTCAAAATGCCGGTGGCAAAAGGGAGCTAGGAAAAGAATTATAAAGAGCAGGCTAGCTTACAAACAAGATCTTCAAGCTTTCACTAGGTAAAGTATAAATATCAACAGTTAATGTTCCTGGAAAATGAGGCAATTTAGAGATGACAGCAGACAAAATCTGTTTTCCCTCTCAAGATATACACCTGGAATTACTGAAGTACCAGTATCTCCTTCCTTAACTTTACTGATTCCAGTACTGGGCAGTATTAAAGTGGCAACGGGAAACACTGGTTGAGAGGACATGGCGCGTGACTACACTTCGAAACTTCGCAGTGTTCTTCTGGGGGCAGTAACAGCACAGGAGTCCTCCGTGTCTCTTTGACTCTAACGTATGCAAGTGGTAGCAGGAGGTGTATGTATTAGCGACTGATAGGCTCCCTCTCCCAAGCTGTCATATAACAAAAAACACTAAGTTTAGGGTTTTGTTTTTAGTTTTTGTCTTGTTTTGTTCAGATGCAAGAAGGTAGCATGGAAAAAGGTTTTGGTACAGTGAGTATTAAGATACTTGTGAACTCATCAACTCTATAGTGCCGTTGTTAAGACTACTGGATTCAGAATGAACAGAACCCTCCTTTATCCTGTGGTTAATGAGACTAAAAATCACTAGAACCCCCAAAAATGTTCTAAAACACTTGGACTTCTATATCTATGATTTATCCAAAAAAGAGTAAAAGAAATAGATAACTTAATCTTTTTTTTGATGATCGATGCAACATAAATGTTGCTGTTTACAATTTTCAAAGTACTCCTTTTACGGTGAATAATGATTAAATAAAAACTAAATATTTAAAGCTCTCATAACTTAACTGACTGTTAAAGAGTGACGCATCCCTGTTTAAAAAAAAAAGCTGAAAATAGGAAGGACAAGACAAAAAAAAAAAAAAAGTCCGCCATAACTCAACTACACCCTCTGCTGGCTGTTCAAGATAATTGTAGTTAGTTGATGAAGACAGGAAGGCAAAATACAAAAATGAAATTAGTTGTTTTATTTGTTTTCTATCCCTATTATAAAAACAATCTTTTAAAATAAAAAAACTTACATCACTGTGTTTTAATGTATCATCTTTAAAAATAAAAAATGATATAGATACATTTAAATATCACAAACTTTTTTAGGGTAAATACTCTGTTTACTCTTTGACCTAATGCAGCAGCAGCAAGAATTAAGTTTACTGCTCACAAAAACAAAGAAATAAGGACATAACACCAAAAAAACAAACTTGAAGACCTCAGGAATAATGAGTAATAATGAGCTTTTGAACACATCCACTGAGCCATATATACAATTGCAGCGCACTATGTAAGTCACTTCCACTCAAATATGCGGTGCTGGGCACCATCCTAGGCCACGGGAAACAAGATAAAGGTATAATTTCTGACGTAGAGGAATAGGTGGTGGTGACTTCTGTTTCAAGAGATGACCATGCTTTATAGGGAATGTGATATAAAGCAAACAGTACAGTATGATGTATAAATATAAAAGATCTCATTTGCCGTTAATATTATTACTCTTTTGTTCCTCTAATGCTTTAAATTCTTGGTTTCTGTGAGTTTTTTTTTTTTTAAGATTTTATTTATTTATTTGACAGAGAGAGAGAGATTACAAGTAGGCAGAGAGGCAGGCAGAGAGAGAGGAGGCAGCACGCTCACCACTGAGCAGAGAGCCCGATGCGGGGCTCGATCCCAGGACCCTGAGATCATGACCTGAGCCGAAGGCAGAGGCTTTAACCCACTGAGCCACCCAGGCGCCCCTACGAAGTTTTAATCATATAAAATAGTATATGCAGTCTGAAATTTAAAAAAAAATCCTATATTACCTAAGCTGAAGTGAGAAAGAATGAAGAAAAATACAACTTTCAGCACATTCAGCTTTCTTGACCTCAAATGCAACATGAACAAACTGAGTTCTTCTACTCGAGCTGTAACATAAGTACGACTGAAATACCTCAGAACTTCTTCTGCTTGCCAGGCCGCATCTTCTTCTTCTTCCCACGCGTTGGTATTTTCCTGCCAGGTATCTAAGTCACCTAATTCAGGCTACGACAAAGTACAAAACAAAATGACAGTAAAGAGCTCCTCTTTCTCCACTTAGCAGCCAAAAAGAGTATCTTTTATAACAGGACTCAGACCTTGTCACTGCCCTGTGTCTCCTTCACATCCTATGTAAGGCCCAGATGACCGGGCCCCTGGTCTGCCTGGACCTGAGCTGCTTCCTGTGATGCTTGACTTTCAGCACTCAACGGTCCTGGGTGGGTCCAGTTTTCTTCCTCTTTTATGTTTTATACTGATTTTTTTTTCTGCCTACTTTAAGTTGGAATGGACAAGAATAGAAAATTTCCTCTGTTTCTCTCTTTTCAGTGAGAGGACAGGGTGGGGGTGGAGGCAAGAGAAGAGACTGACTGGAGATGGAATTAGAGATGCCGAACTATTCTGTGTTAGGATGAACCGGAGGACCCAAAGTTTCCAAATTGGCACAGCCATTTTCATTTAAGCATAAGTAACTTACAGATTTTTCAGTGGTTCTTACTAGGTGGGTCCAAGGCAAAAACAACAAATCAGGCAAAATTTCCTCTTTACCAGAGTATGAAAGTATTTCCATACTGTGCCTTTTTCTGCCTGTCCTACTTACCTGACCCCAGTAGGCTGGCCTTCCACTATTTCTTCCATTATACTTTCCAATATTCCCCAGGCTGGACCTCTGAAAGTTCATTTTTTCTTCCACAAACCAATAAAAATGCTCATTCTGGAATGCTTAGTTAGGTGAGGAAGTGACTATGAGCATAAAATAACTGGCACCAATCTATGAACAGATTTATTATACTTTTGAGCACTTACCCTTAAAACTGAAATAAAATGTGTGGTTTTCTCCTCCTAACCATAAACATAATACCATCCTCTGTTAAAACTTTCTAGTGTATTTCTGATTATCTGTTTTAAGTCTCTAAAAGTAGAACACCTAAACCAAACAAAAAAATTTTTTTTCAAGCCACTGAACCAAAATACAAATGACCCTCCTGAAAAGCGATACCAACTTATCCTACTGACAGCAACACGTAGAAGCCTTGTTTCCCTGTACCTTTGTCAATACTGGTAATAGCCTTCTTTCCTCTTTGCTAATTGGTTAAGATTTGATAATGGTGTCTTATTATTTTACTTTGGATTTCTTTGAGAACTAATAAGATCAAACTTTTCTTCATGTTATCAGAATAGGTCTATTTCTTATTTGTAAATGTATCCATTTTTCTACTGAGTTGTTTGACTTTCCGTATATAAAACATTTAGACATAAAAAAAGTGGTCTAAAAACACAAAAAGAGAGTGATATCTGATCCTTTAGTAGAGATGGCCTTCCAAGTTAAAAAGTTTTAAAGGATAAAATGGATAGAGTTGCTACATAAAAACTAAACACAGGGCACCTGGGTGGCTCAGTTGGTTTAAGTGTCTAACTCTTTATCTCAGCTCAGGTCTTGATCTCAGGGTTGTGAGTTCAAGCCCTGTGCTGGCTCCACACTGGGCATGGAGCTTACTTTAAAACAAAACAAAAAAACCCTAAACACATCGGCCCATCGAAAACATCCAAACGAAAATATAAAGCCAACAACAAACAAAAAATTGTAAAAGATGATAGAAAAAAGTTAATATCCTTAGAATAAAAAGCTATCACAACAACACAAATGATTAAACTCCAGAAAAAAACCAGAATGTGGAATTTAAAAGAAGAACCTACTTGGTAGAATGGGTGGTAAGATATTTTTAGAGTAGAGAACAAAATGCAGTAGATTACCATTCTCTCCTAAGCAATGGCCCCTGATTTCCTCTGCTGGGAGAATATTGGAAATAGCACTGGAGATATTTTCTATCTACCCAATTTACTCTTTCCAACTCTGTGAGGAGTTACATATTTACAACTTCATAATAAGCTATACTGGTGTTATAAAAACTTGTAAGTAAGTGGCAAACATTTACTAATTCACTGGGTAAGTCTGAACCGTTTTACCAATATGGATCAAACACATATAAATAAAGTAGAAAATTTAGAAATATAAAACAAAAAATTAAACATGATGTGCTACTTTAGAGGAATATCTATGGTGCTATTGCATTTCATAGCATGATGTAAATGCATAGGAAGAGGCACACCTGGGTGGCTCAGTTGGTTAAGTGTCTGCCTTTGGCTCAGGTCATGATTTCAGGGTCCTGGGATCGAGCCCCACCCTCTCTCCACTCATGCTCTTTCTGGCCTCTCAAATACATAAATCAAATCTTTAAAAAGTAAAAATAAATAAATGCCGAGAGTTATCAAAATTTGCATTATTTATGTATGATCATTTACTTAATACTGCACTTTCCTCACTAGAATGCATTTTTTTGAATCAACCACTCTGCCTGTTTTTCTTACCTTCCACTATAGTACTAGCACCAAGCACCCTGTCTCACATTAGTAGGAGTCATTTTTGACCAACGAATTAAAAACATACATAAACTGGGGCCCCCCGGAGAGAGGGGGCCTCTGAAGCACCCGTGCAGTTTAAACAAACAAGTAAGATAGACAGATGAGGTGGTTTAAATTCTTTGGCACTCCTTCCTTCAAGAGGTAGAGCTTAATTCCTTTCCCCTTGCATGTGGGTTGAATTTAGTGACAGTGTGTCACTTGTAAGTCTAAGTCATTAACAAGCATTGTGGCTTTACCTCTGCCTGTCTTCTCTTTCTCAGGGATTGTTTGTTCTGGGACCGTCACTGGTTATGTTGTACTGAAACTCAAGCAGCCCTATGGAGAGGTCCATGGCAAGGAACTGAGGTTTCACACAACCAACCAGCATTAATTTGCCAGGCTGTAAAGTGAACACCTATGAAATGAATCCTCCAATTTCAGGCAAGCCTTCAGATGACTACAATCCCAGCTAATGATTTATCTGGAAACTCATTTGAAACCCTGAGCCAGAACCACCCAGTTGAGTCACTCTTGGTTTCCCAATTCACAGAAACTATATGAGATAAAAAATGTTTATTGTTTTAAGCCACTAACTGTGGGGCTGTTATATAATAACGGAACAAATTGGTCATTAATTACTAATCAATAATTAGTCAATCAAAACATGCTTAATCTTAGATCTGGGGAGAAGTCTGGACTTTTTTTTTTTTTTAAAGTTACGGAGAGTTCTTTGATGATAATTATGACTTGACTACCTGGAGTATCACACTGAAAATTTTTTTTTTAATATCTTATTTATTTATTTGAGAGAGAGACAGAGAGAGAGAGAACACAAGGAGTGGGGAGAAGCAGACTCCCCACCAAGCAGGGAGCCAGATGCAGGGCCCCATCCCAGGACCCAGAGATGATGACCCGAGCCTAAGGCAGACACTGAACCAACTGAGCAACCCAAGCGACCCTGGACATGAGTGTTTTTAAGAAAATTCAAAGCTGATTCTGAGATACCTCCAATGTTGATTACCACAGTTACAATACTTTCCTCACTACTTTTGTCTTCCAAATTGATGCATTTAAGTCAAACCTACTACAAGTCAAATTATACTTTAAATGTAAATATACCCTACAGAGGGAAACAATTCATGACTCACTTAAAAATAACCTGCTTTTAAGTTTAAATTTCAGTGGTAATCTCTTTAAAGGTCAAATTTTTTTTTTAATTAATTTTTTTTTTTTAGAGAGGGAAAGAGAGAAAGCAGGCGGGTGCGCACATGGGCAAAAAGGGGAGGGGCAGAGGGAGAGGGAGAATCTTCAGCACAGAGCCCAAGGCAGACTCAATCTCATAACCCTGAGCCAAAATCAAGAGTCAGACACTCAAGGAACTGAGCCACCCAGGAGCCCCTAAAGGTCACACTTGTTAAGTAACATATTGTATTTATCTTTTATGTGTACAGTGGGACTCTGATGTTAGTAGCTGATATAATTTATAATCTCTTAAAAGTATAAGACTGGCAAAACTCCAGATTAACATCTCTCATCTGCTAAGCCTGGTTTGAAGCACAGAAATACAAATATCATGTTCAATTCATTTTTATTTTTTTTTTTCAAGAAAACAAAAACAAACCCTTGGCTATATATTATTAACATACTTACAGATTGATGAATAAAAGGCATATCCTGTGTAGCTGCTAATCTACTAGAGAAACCTGTGCTACCATCTGGGATGCCAAAATTTAATGGTTCTCTCTTCTTAATAATGATCTGAAAGATTAATTGAAACAGAATTATAGGAATATTTTATGCATCATATAAAAACAGACAAGATAATTAAGTGACCAAAGTATTCTGTAATTATTTCAAATAATTACCTTTCAAATATTACCCAAATAATACCTTTCTTCTTTTAAAATTTATAAAGATTTTTTTAAGTCTAAAGACTATCAAAATTCCTAGGCAATTGTCACACAAATCACTTACATACTAAGAAAAATTCCATTTTACTTTTTCTAAAAAAACAAATTTTCCTCTTCTTCTCTCTAGACCCACAAAATTTAAGTTGGCACTTTTAGTCACCATATTAAATAAGAACACATGTCACATCCTACTAAAGTATAATACTATAACCATCTCTCTTCATATGGTTATCTATGAATGCATTAGATCTTTCAAGGCAGTAGTGTTAGCTTTGTAGCTTAAAAAGATTTTCGGTCTAATTAATTTTTTAAGGTACTATTATAATATTCTACGTTCCTCTTAAGACAGCAATATACTTCCAAAATATAAGGTATTCATCTACTAAGACACTCAAACTCCTTGAAAAATACATAACTTTATGCTCTTCAGCACCAAGATATCTGGACAAATTAACAAAAACAATCCTGATTATAGAATGTAAATGTCATCAGCCTTGAAATTGTAAAAACAAATATAGCTGAAACTGGCTGGGAGGCAGAAGTGGGTGAAAAACCCTATTAAGGAAGGGTGGAATAAATAATGCCCTCATTTTATAAAGTGCATTTTTAAGAAATATTTTCTATGCATGACTGAATAAGAAATGGAACTCTAAGCATGTTTTTTTGTTGTTGTTGTTGTTGATGTTGTTGTTTTAAATAGCAGAGTGATTAGTGAAGTAGACTGGAATAACAGCATCGTAATATTCGGAAGAGGGGGAAGGGCAGTGGGGGTAGTACAAAATAAACCCCCATCTACCACAGTTTGAAGTCAGTGGACAATGTCTGTGATTAGTAAATCAAGGCATAGCAACATAAGCATATTATATATAGATATGATTTAAAAAAAAAAACCACTATAGGCCCAAGTTATCAGTGGTTGCTTCCGAGAAGTAGGACTGGCTATGAGGAATGATGGGGAAGAAGTCTGTTGCTTCTCATTATAAGCTCTTCTATATTCTTTGATTTAAACTTTTTTTTTTTAAGTACATGTACTATTTTTGATAAAAAGGAAAATGTTCGGCCACTGTTCTTTTTCCAATAATTCCCTCCATCTTTAAGCGATCTTCCATATCCAATTCAAAAGGGAGTAAGTGTGGATGACTAACATAAGCCCACAACAATTATCCTGTTTTGGGAGTCCTGCATCAGTTTTATAATGATTATAAACAATGGAAACTACACCTATCAGTTTGTAGGCATCACTAAACTGTGAACTCTTTTAAGGTCAGAACTTTATCTTAATCAGCTTAGTCTCTATAGCAGAGACTGCAGTCTAGAATCTGGTCTACAGCTGGATTTCAGTAAATGCATATATAACTTTAAAAGACTTGGGGTCAACTTACTAGATCTATGTCTAGGTCACTTGAATATGTAAGCACGTTTAATATGTTAGGAAACACAACCAACTGATCATTAGAAATAGGCTTTCTGACAAATATTAATTATACTGTCTGACTTAAATATAGGAACCTGAAAAGCAGTTTAATTATTTAACCTCCCAAATCTCTTACATACTTTCTGAGTTTTCCTTATAGTTGGTGTCATGTCCTTAAAATAGTCAGGTTCCAGTTGTTCCAAAGCATTTTGTTGTGTTGCTACATTCCCATTGCCTCCTTCAATCTTTACACTAGTGGGGGCGTCTTCATCCCAGGAAGTCCATTCTTCAACATCGGTCTACATTGAATCCATCAACAGTGTCAACCACAAAGGGGTAACCTAATCAAAATCTCATTCATCATTCATTAGAAAAACAGGCTTTCTAAAACAATGGGTTTTCAAACTTTTTGACCAACAGGAAAATATAAATTTTATAAAACATACCAAAACTAGATCAAAAGTTTAAAAAAACACTCACTTTTACTAGAAGTTAGACATTAAAAACAAAACAAAAAAAACCAAAACAAAAGCAAATGCTTTAAAAAAACTTGAACTGTTATGGACATTGGGGAGGGTTTGTGCTATGGTGAATGCTGTGAAAGGTATAAGCCTGATGATTCACAGACCTGTACCCCTGGGGCAAATAATAATAAAAAAAATAATAAAATTAAATTAAAAAAAAAAACAACAAAAAAAAAACTTGAACTGACATTTAGAACTACAGTCCACAGAAAGAATATTGAAACTTGCATCCTAAGCCTAACCAGGTTGATTGCCTGATTTAAATAAAAAACAAAAAACAAAAAACAAAAAATATTCCTGATAAATTTATATTAAGACAGAGTCTCAAATATAATATTCAAAATATCCATGAATAAACCCAAAATAATTCAGTAAACAATCAGTAAATTTCAGCTTGCATAGAATGATAATATAAATGTTATAATTATCTAAGAATTCAAAATAGTTATAAAAATACTTTGACAAGCAAAAGCGAATCCTCTTGAAATCTATGGAAAAATAAAATAGAAAATTTCAGCAAAGTAACAGAAAATACTATGAAGAACCAAATAAAAAATTTTAGAATTAAAAAATATAACAACAACAAAAGCCTGACCTGACTACCAAATTAACTTCATCACATATAATTAATGGTCTGCAGTTCAGTTTGAAAACCATGGTTCTAGAGCACTTATTCAAACTTAAAAAATAAATTACCTGTTTAGGAACTGATGAATAATCAACTGTAGTTGGCAGAGTTATTTGATCTCCACTTAATTTCCGTCCTCTGCCAGATCTAAAATAAAAATGAAATAACTTATTTCAGTAATTACCAAAACAAACTAGATAAAAGCACTATCGACAGTAACTGAAGGCTTATAAAAGAAGATCTTTTATAATTTTACAATTATTTATTTTAATAATTAAGAGTTGCTCGTTAAAATATGAAAAGAAAAGGCATGCATCAAATATCTTTTAAATGTGTTTAAAATCTTGGAAAGGACAACAAAACTGCCTTTTGGCTTAGGACTCAGAATTATAGATAAACTCAGGAGGAATATAAAGACAAAAACAAAAATGCAAAGTGATTTCAAACCATATTCTTTCAAACCACACTCTGTTGGTGAAGCTCTGGGACACCTATCCTGTTTTTGTTTTTGTTTTTTAAAGATTATTTGAGAGAGAGAACACACTCACGCACACAAGCAGGGGAAGAAGGAGAGGCGAAGAATCTTTAAGCAGACTCCCCATGGAGCTCCGTCCCATGATCCATGAGATCATGACTTGAGCCAAACCAAGAGCTGGATGCTCAGCCAACTGAGCCATGCAGGTGCCCCCACCTATGCTGTTTTAACCAGGATGGCTTGGCTTTTATTTGTTTTCCTGATTTGGCATTTTGGTAAGATTACCTATCAAACTATTAAAAAGTTTGAAAATCACTGGGTTGAACTAAACTGTAATTGATAAGGATTAGTAGGAGAAGCACTATACTAAACAAAATAGGTATCATAACTCAGGTGCTAAGAGCATGGGCTATGGAAACTATGGAAACTATAGTGTTAAATGTTAACTTCTATTAATTATGAGTCTAGTTAGAATCAATTAGCCTCTCAGCTTTAACATCCTCACCTGCAAAATGTAGGTATTCAAACCTACTTTTGTAGAGTTGTTTTAAGGATTTAACTAAGTGACATATTTAAAGCAGCTAGACAGTAGACACTGCCTGGTATGCAATATGACACTAAAAATATGGTAGCTATTATAAATGATTAATCACTTGCTTCATTTCAAATAATCTATACAGCATCTACTAAGAGCAAACTGATAAAGTTATTTTTACTATCAGATTAGAAATCATATTTTGTTTAAAGGATAAGTAGAAAATACAGTCTACTACTAAATTTATGATGTAGACATGGTACTTTTAGAGCACATGATCTATTTCCTTCTGACAGATAAGAAAAGTTATTCTAACAACAAGTCAGTTTTCTTTTTTCTTTTTTTTTTTTTTTAAGTCAGTTTTCTTTTTAAAAGTGAACATACAGGGATGCCTGGGTGGCTCAGTGGGTTAAGCCTCTGCCTTGGGTTCAGGTCATGATCTCAGGGCCCTGGGATCGAGCCCCACACTGGGCTCTCCGCTTAAATAAAATCTTAAAAAAAAAAAAAAAGTGAGCATACAATCAATCCTAAATATATTATTGTGAAATTTATAGTAGCAACAACTGTCCTTAAAATTTTTTAAATCAAATGCATTCTTTCACAAAAAGTATTTTAGTTTTAGAAAATACATATGTGAAGAGAAAAACGCCCATAATTTATCTTCCGTTAACCTCCTGGTGATTTACACCCATTCTTATCCTAGTTTACCTCGTGAATTTCTAGCCATTTCTCCTCATGCTCTGCTGATCTGAGCACTTAGTTCACTATTTTCCCTACTTCCCAAATCCTGTCCTCTTCCTGGATAAGTTCAATAACCTAAATTTTCCATATCTTTCTTGACCTTTCTTCCTCCAGTGATCATATTCACTCTATTTCATCTACTCATTCCCTTTGTCATACTATGGACCTATTTTTTTTTAAATCCCAAATCACTCTACTTCTAACAATAAATGTCCTTAATCCTCAGAGTTTTAATAGTTATAAATGGCCACTTAGCCAGAGCATATATTCCCTGGCCTCCTTCGAAGCTAGGTGGCCATATGACTAAGCTCTGGACAGTAAGCTGAGAATAGAAGTGTTGTCTGCAACTTCTAAATCAAGGCTACTAAAAAAGAGAGCCGACAGCCTTCTACTTCCTCTTTTACTATACCCTACTCTGTGTGTTAATACTTTTCTTTTTTTCACAGTACGCCTGGCCAAAACAAATACCTAACAGTTTTACTGATAACATAGTTACGCCCAAACAATTTAATAGTTATTTATGTCCTAACTACACAGTAGCCATTTGCAAATCTACTACGCATAAAGAAAAATAATACTTTGACTTCATTCCTAAAGAACCACAATCACTAGTGGAACATATGTTTGGGGCTACTGGATACTGCAGTTTCTCAAAACTCAAAATCAGATTGGATACTACCGTCCTCATTTTCTGTTTCATATTAATTTTAGGTTCAGTACTTGCTTTAATTACAACCTAAATCCTAGCTTTGCAAAGACAGGTCACAAAAAATACAATAAACAAAAACTTATCTCAAACATTCAAGAATATCTGCAAAAGTAATGCTGCATGATCTAATGTTACAAATGTGAACTACCTTGAGCTAGCAGTTTGTGCAGCATTTAACAGATATTGATTATCCCATTCACTGTTTTGCTAGAAATTAAAAAAAAAATCCTGATGATACCCCTGTGAGTTTAATGTGAAGCCCTAAAGTGCCTCAGCACATAGCTCTAGGGTACAGTACAGAACTACAGAACTATAGCTCTAGGGTATAATTGTGTGACAAAATAGAAGGAATTCAAATCGTTGGATGACCTACTGAAGCAGATGACTTATCTGACTAGGACTACATAGTCCACATTCCACATTCTGGAATATTATTTAAGAGACAAAAAAAAAAATCTACTTTGTGTGGGGTTTTTCTGTTCAAGTTTTTTTTTTAATATAAAAACAATATTCATATTATAGTATATAAAGAAATACTTATGCCTAATTCCACCCAACCATCTTCAAACATTCTGGTAATGAAATAATTATGTACATAAAAACTATCTCATTACAATGAAAATTGATTTGATTTTTCTGAAATTCTATAGGAATAAGAATATGATTTTAATTAAAGATGTAGGAATTTGAAAGAATGCAAAGAAGTGAAACTCCACTTTCCAGCTGTGAAGTAGAGAAAATACATAAAACAAAATATCAGACAGTAATGAATGAATACTATAATTGAGTTATTTGGCTTAAATATAGTCTTCCCTGCCTTTTTGTAATTACGAAGGCATCCAAAACCAGCAAGAAGATAAACAAGTCAATTTAAACATAAAATTTGTTTACCTGCATATTAATCTCTTCAGGAATGAGAATACTGTTGCAAGGCAGGTACAAACTTTAAATAACCGAAACTGTGTGATAGCCATGGCGGGAATCAAAACCTGTGGAAAAAACACAAAAATAAATGCACTTAGCCGATTTCATAAGCTATATTCCCATTCTAAATAATACATTCTATAATCCCATTCTGATTTCATAAACTAAATTCCCATTCCCAAGCTGAAAAATCCTACTATGAGCTGTGAAAATCAGACATTTTTTACTTTTCTTTAGAAGCTACACATATAACATGTAAACTTTATTTTATTTTAGGATTTTATTTGTTTATTTGAGAGAGTGAGAGCACATGCAAAAAGGGGGCAGGGAGAAGCAGAGGGAGAGAAAGAATCTCAAGCAGACTCTGCTTGATCTCATAACCCTAACATCACAACCTAAGTCAAAATCAAGAGTCAGGCACTCAACCAAGTGAGTCACCTAGGCACCCCATACACAGCAAACTTTAAAATTAAAATGTAAATCATGGGGCACTTGGGTGGCTCAGTCGTTAAGCGTCTGCCTTTGGCTCAGGTCATGATTTCAGGGTCCTGTGATGGAGCCCTGCGTCGGGTTCCCTGCTCAACAAGGAGTCTGCTTCTCCCTGAGCCTCTCTCTCTCTGTCTCTCATGAATAAATAAATAAAATTAAAAAAAATAAATAAAATGTATATCATACTGACAATTCAAGAAATAAGATTTCTAAGTTTTCAGTATTTGAAAGGAAAAAACCTTTTTGAAATATTCTCAGAATATTTTTTAACTGAACTTCGATTACCTATTTATGTATTATTTTCTACTAAAAAATCAAAAAAGCATGTAACAGTATATATTGAGTCTTTTGTACCTTTTGAAGTTTGAACCACATGAACATAATAGTACTATTCAAAATGTTGTTAAACGGTTTTAACTTTTAGATAGATACATTTTAAAGATAAACAAGGAAATAAAGGCTTTAAATGACACCCTGGACCAGTTGGACATCACAGATATATTCAGAACATTCCATCCCAAAACAACAGAATACACATTCTTCTCCAGTGCACATGGAACATTCTCCAGAATAGACCATATTCTGGGTCACAAATCAGGTCTCAACAGGTACCAAAAGATTGGGATCATTCCCTGCATATTTTCAGACCATAATGCTCTGAAACTAGAACTCAACCACAAGAGGAAAGTTGGAAAGAACTCAAATACATGGAGGCTAAAGAACACCCTACTCAAGAATGAATGGGTCAACCAGGAAATTAAAGAAGAATTAAAAAAATTCATGGAAACAAATGAAAATGAAAACACAACTGTTCAAAATCTTTGGGATACAGCAAAAGCAGTCCTAAGAGGAAAGTATATAGCAATACAAGCCTTTCTCAAGAAACAAGAAAGGTCTCAAGTACACAACCTAACTCTACACCTACAAAAGCTAGAGAAAGAACAGCAAAGAAAGCCTACACCCAACAGGAGAAGAGAAATCATAAAGATCAGAGCAGAAATCAATGAAATAGAAACCAAAAGAACAGTGGAACAAATCAACGAAACTAGGAGCTGGTTCTTTGAAAGAATTAATAAGATTGATAAACCCCTGGCCAGACTTATCCAAAAGAAAAGAGAAAGGACTCAAATTAATAAAATCATGAATGAAAGAGGAGAGATCACAACCAACACCAAAGAAATACAAACAATTCTAAGAACATATTATGAGCAACTCTACACCAGCAAATTTGACAATCTGGAAGAAATGGATGCATTCTTAGAGAAATATAAACTACCAAAACTGAACCAGGAAGAAACTGAAGACCTGAATAGACCCATCACCAGTAAGGAGATTGAAGCAGTCATCAAAAATCTCCCAACGAACAAGAGCCCAGGGCCAGACGGCTTCCCAGGGGAATTCTACCAAACATTTAAAGAAGAATTAATACCTATTCTCCTGAAACTGTTCCAAAAAATAGAATTGGAAGGAAAACTTCCAAACTCCTTTTATGAGGCCAGCATTACCTTGATCCCCAAACCAGGCAAAGACCCCATCAAGAAGGAGAATTACAGACCAATATCTTTGATGAATACGGATGCAAAAATCCTCAACAAAATACTAGCCAATAGGATCCAGCAGCACATAAAAAGGATTATTCACCACGACCAAGTGGGATTTATTCCTGGGATGCAAGGTTGGTTTAACATTCGCAAATCAATCAATGTGATACAAGACATTAATAAAAGAAAGAACAAGAACCATATGATCCTCTCAATAGATGCTGAAAAAGCATTTGACAAAGTACAGCACCCTTTCTTAATCAAAACTCTTCATAGTGTAGGCATAGAGGGTACATACCTCAATATCATCAAAGCCATCTACGAAAAACCCACAGCGAATATCATTCTCAATGGAGAAAAACTGAGAGCTTTTCCCCTAAAGTCAGGAACACGGCAAGGCTGTCCACTATCACCACTGCTATTCAACATAGTACTAGAAGTCCTAGCCTCAGCAATCAGACAACAAAAAGAAATAAAAGGCATCCAAATCGGCAAGGAAGAGGTCAAACTCTCACTCTTTGCAGATGATATGATACTTTATGTGGAAAACCCAAAGGACTCCACTCCAAAACTGCTAGCACTCATACAGGAATTCAGTCAAGTGTCAGGATATAAAATCAATGCACAGAAATCAGTTGCATTTCTATATACCAACAACAAAACAGAAGAAAGAGAAATTAAAGAGTCAATCCCATTTACAATTGCACCCAAAACCATAAGATACCTAGGAATAAACCTAACCAAAGAGGCAAAGAATCTGTATTCAGAAAACTATAAAGTACTCATGAAAGAAATTGAGGAAGACACAAAGAAGTGGAAAAACATTCCATGCTCATGGATGGGTAGAATAAATATTGTGAAAATGTCTATGCTACCTAGAGCAATCTACACATTTAATGCAATCCCCATCAAAATACCAGCAATTTACTTCAAAGAAATGGAACAAATAATCCTAAAATTTATATGGAACCAGAAAAGACCCCGAATAGCCAAAGGAATGTTGAAAAAAAAAAGCAAAGTTGGCGGCATCACAATTCCAGATTTCAAGCTCTATTACAAAGCCGTCATCATCAAGACAGTATGGTACTGGCACAAAAACAGACACATAGACCAGTGGAACAGAATAGAGAACCCAAAAATGGACCCTCAACTCTATGGTCAACTAATCTTCGACAAAGCAGGAAAGAATGTCCAGTGGGAAAAAGACAGTCTCTTCAACAAATGGTGTTGGGAAAACTGGTCAGCCACATGCAGAAAAATGAAACTGGATCATTTCCTGACACCACACACAAAAATAGACTCAAAATGGATAAAAGACCTCAATGTGAGAAAGGAATCCATCAAAATCCTCGAGGAGAACACAGGCAGCAACCTCTTCGACCTCAACCGCAGCAACTTCTTCCTAGGAACCTCACCAAAGGCAAGGGAAGCAAGGGCAAAAATGAACTATTGGGACTTCATCAAGATTAAAAGCTTTTGCACAGCAAAGGAAACAGTCAACAAAACCAAAAGACAACTGACAGAATGGGAGAAGATATTTGCAAATGACATATCAGATAAAGGGCTAGTATCCAAAATCTATAAAGAGCTTCTCAAACTCAACACCCATAAAACAAATAACCCAGTCAAGAAATGGGCAGAAGACATGAACAGACATTTCTCCAAAGAAGACATCCAAATGGCCAACAGACACATGAGAAAGTGCTCAACATCACTCGGCATCAGAGAAATACAAATTAAAACCACAGCGAGATACCACCTTACACCAGTCAGAATGGCTAAAATCAACAAGTCAGGAAATGACAGATGTTGGCGAGGTTGCGGAGAAAGGGGAACCCTCCTACACTGTTGGTGGGAATGCAAACTGGTGCAGCCACTCTGGAAAACAGTATGGAGATTCCTCAAAAAGTTGAAAATGGAGCTACCCTACGACCCAGCAATCGCACTACTGGGTATTTATCCTAAAGACACAAAGGTAGTGTTCCTCAGGGGCACGTGCACCCGAATGTTTATAGCAGCAATGTCCACAATAGCCAAACTATGGAAAGAACCTAGATGTCCATCAACAGATGAATGGATAAAGAAGATGTGGTATATATATACAATGGAATATTATGCAGCTATCAAAAGAAACGAAATCTTGCCATTCGCAACGACATGGATGGAACTGGAGGGTATTATGCTGAGCGAAATAAGTCAATCAGAGAAAGACAATTATCATATGATCTCTCTGATATGAGGAACTTGAGGGGCAGGGTGGGGGGTTGTGGGGGGTAGGGAGGGAAAAATAATGAAACAAGATGGGATGGGGAAGGAGACAAACCATAAGAGACTTCTAATCTCATAAAACAAACTGAGGGTTACTGGGGGGTGGGAGGGTAGGGATAGGGTGGATGGGTTATGGACATAGGGGAGGGTTTGTGCTTTGGTGAATGCTGTGAAAGATGTAAGCCTGATGATTCACAGACCTGTACCCCTTGGGCAAAGAATAAAAATAAAATAAAATAAAATAAAAGATACATTTTATTATGCCCATTTTAGAGATGAGGAAATTGAATTAAGAGAGGCCAAATAACTTGTCCAAAGTCCCACAGTTACTAACTTGAAAGTAACAATAGAGATCATCTAGTCCAGTGGTTCACATATATGGGGATCCTTTAAAGAAATAATGATACGTGGGTCTAACCCCACTAAATCAATTAAATCATATTCTCTGAGGGGCAAGTTCCAGTTAAACTAATAAGACTACAAAAGAGACAAAATATAGTCAACAGAAAAGGGAGGAAAAAAAAAAAAGCAGGGGAGAACAGAAAACAAGGTAAAGGGGAACAAATACCAGATAGGACAAGAATAGGTAAAATATGCCATGCTAACACTAATCAAAAAGAAGCTGAAGTGACTATTTCAATGTCAAAGAGAAGACTTCAGAGAAAATAGTATTGGCAGGCATAAATAGGTCCTTTCATAACGATAAAAGGATCAGTAAATCAAAAGCATGTAACAACCCAAAATATGTAAGTCCCTAATAACAGAATTATGCCAATATCAAAAAGAGGTGACATTACCAGAGTCTGCAGATATTAAAAGGCTATTGAGAAAATATTACAAACAACTTTATGCCTATATCTATACGCATATAGATCTATACTTCAGTCTGAGTAGTAGCAACACCAGTATACCACATATACTGTATGTTATGCCTCATATAAAAGTTCAAAACAAAAATCTAAAAACAAAACAAAAACAGAAAGCAAGAAACATAGTTAACTCTTCTGATACCTCATCCTAATTACTCTGTAGAGCCACTACTGCCATTCCCTTCAAGTGTAAAACACATAGCTAGCTCTTTTTATTTCTAGAATTACAAATGTAGAAAGGCCAAGTAGACTCTTTATAGTAACAGAGTTCCAAAAGGCTCCCTTAGCAATGCTCATACATTGAGGTTATATCTCCACGAGTTCAATGATTTACTGAATGCTTGTATTTGGAGTTGACTTACTGAGAGGATGGAAAGAACAGTGACTCCGAAAGTATGAACCAAAAAAATTTAAGAATTTCACTATTCAAGTAACTTAAATACTTTTGACAAAAAAAAATACCCCAATTAGTGGTTTACTAGGTTTCAAAAAATGCAACAATTTTGACTTCTCCTTTCTCTTAGCCCCTTACGTCCAAACTGCCAAGAGGACTACCTTATTCCTTTCCTAATACTGCCCATATTCTTCCCTATTTCCACTGCAATCTCCCTAGCATAAGCCTTTATTACTTCTTGCTGTTTTTTTTTTTTAAGATTGATTTGGGCGGGGAGGGAGAGAGAGAGAGAGAGAGAGAGAGAGAGAGAGAGAGAGAGAGAGAATATGAGTGTGGTGAGGAGCAGAGGGAGAGAATCTTCAAGCAGAGTCCCCCCTGACCACACAGCCCTATGCAGGGCTTGATCTCACAACCCATGCATGAGATCTTGACCTAAGCAGAAATTGAGTAGGATGCTTAGCTTTATCAACTAAGTCACCCCGGTGCCCCTATTATAAAGTCTTCTTAATTCCAGTTTTTTTCTCTTACCACACTTTCTCTACTTCTTACTATAGTTATTTCTATATATATTATCTGCTCTGTACAATCCTTCCCCAGAGGATCTTGTTTATCTCATATCTCTAGTTATCAGTTGCAAAGTAAGACCTCAAAGGTTTAACTACTTCATTATGACTAGAATGATCTGAACAGTTCAGATGATGAATAAAAGCTCCATTTTAAAGCTGATTTGTCAAGAATAAAACTACCAACCAAAAGAAGGCAAATTTCATTCCCTAAATGAAACTTTAGGCTAAATTTTTATAAAAATTATAAACAAAACAAGATTGCTAGAAAAGAGATTGTATGGAATGTGGCCCTTGGGGGAAAAGGCGACAGAAGTGAGTAGACACTCTATCAGGAAGTTTTGAAGGGAAAAGACATTTAATATTGAAGGACTGGGGAGGGGAGTGGGTCTCTGGATATACACATGAATGCAGACTTGAAAATAAATTTCACATATATGAGCCTTGGTAACCACTGCATCACCTTGCTACAAATATCATTGTGTGTCATTGTTCAGTATTTGTCAACTTGGATGAATTCAATGGTAACTGGAAACAAAACTGAAAATTTTGTCCAACAGAAAAACAGAAAATGGAACTATTATGGACAACAGAATTCTCTTCATAGCAACTAATACCTCATTCTTCAGAAAGCTGACTTTTGTGATTATCAAAAGGATATAATACTCGTTGAATAGGTCCTAATATGCCAAGCATTATCTAAAAATTATCTCTTAACCCATAAAACCATCTTATGAAATAGTTACTACTGCTCTCATTTCATAGAACTGAAACACAGAGAGTAAGCACATGTTTCCATGTTCCCACAACCAATGACTCAGATTTAAACCTAGGTCTACCTAATTCAAAAGCCAAGAACATCTCACTAACTATAAACATTCTTACTAATTCAGTGATGATATTATAATTCCCAGACTAAATTTTCCAACCAGTTACAATGAAATGGGGAAAATGCAATCAAGTTAACTATCAAGACTTTTGATTTTATGAATTATATTGATTTGCAGGCTGGAGTATTCTTTGGGACCCACAGTTACTTAATGTTCCAATTCAATTCAACAAGCATATATATTTAGCACCTACTAACAGATGCTACCCTGGGTAATGGGAAAACTACTGACCGAGTACAGAGAAGCCCTTGTTTTGTGGTTCAGTTGTCACAGGCTAGTGACAATGCAAAGGACTGCGGAGACAGGGCCCCAATCAGTCTTGCTCAGTTTGGTATTTCTAGGTCTTAGCCAATGCCAAGCACATAGTAGGTACTCAACTATTTGTTGAAGAGAAATTAATGTTCCTTGAGCACTCAATATGTTCAAAACATAAGTCTAGACAATTTATCTTCTATCATATCACTGGAATCCTAAGAACAAAGGAGGTAAGTTCCATTATATCCATTTAATAGATGAGGCTGACAGTGAGGCTCCAGAGGATTTAATCATCCAAGATTTAAAGAGATTGACCCCAAAGCCCAGGCTCTTCCCACATCATATCCTGCTTGATAAACCTTTTAATTTTATACGTATTGCCTTGGTTTGATTTTTGAAATGCCCTCTAGGTAGCCAATTTAAATAGGCATCTTAGGCTACTTTGCACTTTGGTTACTTCAAAATACTTTCTAAAACTGAGAATTGCTAATATAACGTAATTTTCAAATGAAAATTTCCTTTAAAGTTAGGAAAATACAAAAACTTGAGATATAGCAGGAAAAGGATCGAATTATGAAGCAACCTATTCTCAGGGCTTTTGGAGAAATGACTTCTAGGGACAGAAAGGAGAGCTCAGCTAGGTCAAGTGAAGAAGACTCACCTACAATTTAAAAAAAAAACACTGCGTTAGAAGCTGCAAGATTAAATGTATCTTTCTTCCTTGCTTTCTTTCCTTCCTTTCTTGCCCTGTAAACCGCGGGCGAGATCCTTTCAACAGTCACTATATTACAATAAGTTAAACGACCCAAGCCAAAATCTTTTAGTACTCACTACAGTAAATAAGTCTTCAATTGCTGTAATTCTAAAAATATATTTTTGAAATTTTTCAATACCAAACATTTAAAAACCGTATGACTTAGTACAGTACAGACCAGGCTCAAATTCGGTATGTAACTCTCTACTTGACTAAGGAATTATCACAAAGCTCCAAAAATAACATTTCCCTTAACTCGCTTACGTGAAAAACCAAGGAGCAAGGGCACTAAAAGGAGAACGTGCGAACGGGTTGTAAAGTGGACTGTACCAACTCTGGCCCCTCCAAGTCAGGCCCTCAAATACGTGACACCGAGACTCTTCCGAGGGCAGAGTTAAGGTCTCCTGAATGACTCAAAAGGCAATTGTTCCATAACTAAAATGCTTTAACTTCTGATGACCCACCTGAAATTGGCTGATGAAAGAAAAAAAAAATCATACCCACTGTACAGATGAGAAAAAAGGCAAGAGCGTTTTCAGGTTACACAACCCGACGCCACGCGCTCGGCGCCCTGTGAAACGCTCTGAATCGCTGGAGGGGGCGCAGGGGTAGGCTGGCACAGGCATTTGGGGATTTCGGAAAAGTCTGGGAAGGAGCAAGGCCTAGACAGGAGGGGCGTGAGGGATGGGCACACTTCCCCGCGGGAGGCCCATTCCGGGACTGGAGGGCTTCTGCGCCCGCGCCCCACAGGCGCGTCTCCCACGCGAGAGCGCGGCATGGGGAGGGCTGCACGCCCGGGGCCCGCTCCCAGGCGCAGTTCCTTCACCCCAGAGGTCATCCGACCCGGAAACACTACCCCGGAGTGGCAGCCGGAGGGGCGAAAAGGTGGGAGGGCGGGAAGTGCGGGCCGAAGAAGAGCACTGACCAGGGATAGGCAGAAGACCCCCCCCACCCCACCCAGGGACCAGGTTGGGTTCGGGGCCAGTGGGGGAGGGAAGCCCCTCGCGGGCACGCGCGAGTCGCACACACTCACCTGCCCCTCCCCCTCCCCGCCCGCCCGGCGGAGGCTCCGAGCTGCCGCGGGCCGCGCGCGCACACAAGGCGCGCGCACGCGCACTGCCGGTCGCTTCCTCGAGCTCGCGCTCCGCCCGTTCAGTCCCAGCCCCGCTCATTCAAAGCCGGGCGCGCGCTCCGTCGCAGCCGCCGTTGCCTCCGCGCAGCTGCCATGGCCGCCCCCTTCTCGAGAAACCCTCCCCCAACCCCTCCCACTTCGCCCCCCGGGAAGGCGGTTCTCGGTGGTCTCCAGGCCTTCACTTCCGCACCCCGCCCAGGTCCGTCTGGTCCAATAGACGAGAGGCTGCGGGTCCGGCGACTGGGCTAAGCCAATGAGCGCCGGGGGGCGGGGCGAGCAGCGGCCGGCGTGGCTGTGGCGGAGGCGTGGTCACGGGGAGGTTTTCTGAGACTGTTGCTGGCTGTACGGGGTGTTCTGTCGCAGACTGGTTGGCCTTCTTCCCTGTCGTCCTGCTTTCTGTGCGGAGTACCTCCGCTCCAACATGCCCCTTTTCGTTCTACCTACAGACTCCCCCTACCTGACGGGACCAAGGGAAAGCAGTGTTTAGATTGGAAGAAAGGAGGGACCTGCGGCTGTCTTAGGATGACGGCGCTGTCGAACGCCAGAATCATTCCTCCACTTAGGGGTGCGAAGCGCTGAGTTTCATTCAGGACTTTGCCTCCTCCAAGTAACTTTTGATTGAATTTCCTTCGGAGGTTAAAAAACGGAACTTCACCTCGTCTCTGCATTTGTTCCTCCCTTGCCTCGCAGGCTAGCCATTCTCCCAATCTAAGATTTCCTTTCTTTCTGTTGTTCTGTCTTTGAAATCCCTTTCCTTTTTTCTTCTTTTTATCTTGTATGCTATGAAAAGGCCGGGATTCTTTGCTTGTGGGCGAGGGGCTCTCAGAAAACTATCTGCGACAATTTGTATGGTCAGAGGCTGAAAGCAGTTCATGTTTTTCTACTTTTTGACTGTAACTATCTTTGTCCTGTCACCCTGACCAGCCTCCATCTACCCACTTAATTTTCTAGTAGCCACCCACCCCTGCACCCCAGTCTGTACCACATTTCTATTCATTGACCTGTTTATCTCCAAGAGGGGAAGAAAGAGAATGTTTAAACCTCTTGCTCTAGAACGATTCTGTGTAACCTTGGATACATTAGTTCATCTCTGAAGCTCAGCTTCCTCATGAGTAAAATGTCCATAATAGCGCCACTTCCCAGGATGGCTAACCCTTTCAAAGCTCTTCGGGCAGAGCCTGGCACATAGCAAACACGCATAGATTAATAGCTGTTATCCCAGCTGCTGATGCTCTGTTACTACCACAGCAACTACTAGTAGTAAGAGTACTACCAGTACTACGAGTACTACTACCACCACCACCACTGCACTATTGCATTATCATTCCCAGTTATGCCTCCCTAAATCCACTAAATCCTCTGCAGCATTTTAAACACCGGTTCTAACCTTAATCTCTTCAAATGCCTAAATTCTAAGAATTCAGTCTCCAAGTTTTTTTGATTCCCCTAAGCGGTAATCCAAAATAGGCTACATCTCGACATAAACATTTTCAAAATGTTTTTTCTTAGACACATATCTTCGCTTCAAATCCCTATGGTATTTTTTCTTCTTCATTCTTCACTCTTCTTTATTAAATTTGCCATATCCAAATGAAATAAAAGATATATATATATTATTTTTTTCTAGAAGCAACTAGTGAATACTTGTTTCCAACAGTAAAAAACAAAACTTGTCAAAGATTGCAAACTTAGTTTACTTTAAAAGTATCTATGAAATAATAGTTTAAAATCATCTTTAGTCACTGAGTAATAATTCCATAATTGGGGATCATAGGTGCCAATAATTTGGGATCTTGCATGGGGACCACCTCTTGGGAGAGTGCAGTTTGAAGTCTAGTCCTCTGCCAAGGCTTCCTTGTATTGTGGATGGGGCCCACCAAATATCAAGTGGGAGGAGCATAAGGGATAGACTTGATATGTGAAAGATTTCTTTCTGAATTGCCTATACTCCATCTGTTACAGTTAATTCTACCTGCTCTTTGTTCAGACTATTTGCCCACTTTAAGTTCTCTGATTTGCTTCTGCCCAATCCCTAATCTCCAGCTTGGTTTATTCACTTTTATCAGCTTCCAACTCACCATTTAATCTCCCAAGTCAAAGCCTTTATATATAGGCTTTGTTGTTCTGAGTTCTCCCAGTGGGTCTGAGCAGTGTTTTGTCAACTGACCTCCCATCCCTGCGCAGTAGTTTGGGCAGATGGGCAGACCTTGCAAACACAGCCCAGTGCTTCTCAATCTCCATAACCCAGTTCTCTGGCTTTTCACTAAAGGGATGATTTTTTCCTCAAGCATAATTTTAGACCTGCTGTTTTGACTTGGACTGTAATGGTTTTTTATTAATGAGCAGCTGTCCACGGTTGAATGCAGATTATAAAGTCACATTCATTTCTTGAGCAAGCAAAACAAAGCCTTGGAGCTCACAGGGACAGTTTTGAATAGATACATTTGAGATAAAAGGATACTCTGATGATAATTTTAATGGATTGTTTTATAGCTCTATTCTAGAGAGTTGTGCTTGCTTTCAAAATCATACATTTTAATATTCTGGAAAATCATAGCTTATTTTTTAATCTCCATCATCGCCATTTAACAGTTAGGATCAGTTGCTTAATAGAGAAACCAACAAGTCTGAAGCAGCTTTTTAAATTTCGATTCTATTAAAATTTGACTCTCTCTGAAGCATTTAAATATTTTCTATCATAAATATTACTACAGTGTATCTTTATAGTGATTTTTATTGCTAAATACAGGAAGATCCAAGGTTTAAGAATAATTTAGAGTTAACCAAGTTAACCTCCGGAAGAGGCCTAGCTAGGACTAGAGAAAAATAATCCATGTCCTTTATTATAAATGGAATCAAATGAATCCATTTCATGAAAGATATCATGAATTCCTCACTTCTGTGTTTCAGTAGTGAGATGCAACCATGTATTACCTCTTGGCCACATTGTTATTAGAGCTATAATGTAGTCCAGCTATATTGATTTCAATAGACTTGATCTGAGCAGATCTGGCAATGTAGGGCCATTTATTATTTCTAAGGATAAATGTGTTGAGATTCACACAAGTAAGAGCTTGTCATACGTATAACATGATCTGTCTTGTACATGAATTGAAAACTTAAAAATGAAACAACACTGAACCAACAAAGCCTAATTAATTCAGCTTTAACATGAACTACAGCTATAGTTTGAGAACATTTGAGCCTTAATTTTCTCATCTGAAAAATTAGATTAATAATTCCTGCCTTATAGGATTATTTTACAAAGAAAATGGCATAATGTATGTGGAAATGTGTTGGAAACAAAGCAGATCAATGAAAGTTTTATCATCTTCAAGTGCAGTAGAATCTCACAGCAGGGACTAGAGCTTCCAGGAAAACAGGAGTGAATTTGCTGTCAGCAGCAACCAGAAATAGACATGTTTGTTAGTTACACATAAAAAAGGGGAAAGAAGAGTTTTAAAGTTTTGCTCTGAGTACATCCCCTACCTCCTTTGCCCCCCTTGGTTTTAAAGACAGAGGGTGAAAAAAAATAGCTGTTACAGGGAAAGCACCCACAACCCTACGCTCTGTGTGCTTTTTCTCACCACTTATGGGATATTTTGCACATAATAGGGATCTGTTGCCAAGTTCTGTCCATTCTTTCTTTTCAGTGTCCATCATTTTAGCACACCAGAATTCTCATAATGATCTCTTAACTTTTGTATTTTATTTTTTCCTTCCTCTGAGTTAGCTTGGTACTTTGCTATATGACTAGTATAGATATTTTTAAAGCTTCTTCACGATAAATGTCCTGTTCAAAATAAAGAGAGATTTGCTATTGTCCATCAATTCAAATTCACTTGGGTGGACATGGTCTTGCTTTTTAATCTCTTAACTTCAAACTGTTGCTCCTGAAGCCCCCCTGTGACCATCTCTGGCCTTTTAAAATATCAGACATGCCAACAATTCTTGCTAAAAACATTTGTCTGTATGTATATACTGTACATTTCATTACTCACCTCCTTACCATGAAATATATATTTCTTGGTGTGGTTTTTTTTATCTGAAATTAAATCCTTTAAAAGTGAGAATTAAATCCATGTTAAAACCATACTAGATATTTTCAGTATAAAAAACTTAACATATTTACTTTTTCTCTTCCTAGGGAGAACTTATATGCATAAAGGATCATCTGTCTGAATATATAAATTACTCTAAAGAAAAGCCAAAGGAAAATACTCTTGCCATGTAACCAGACACATTCATAAATATCTTGCCCAAAAGGAATATTTTTTTCCTGCTCACAGGCTCTGAGCCCATTACCATAGCAACCATGACTCCTGTTGTCTAACTGGATGTGAATTTCATACACTTGTTATTTGAAATGTTAAGGCAGTAAGTTAGGATAAAGTGTAATTTCTATAATATTTTGGAAGGACTTCTTTATCTCAGAAATCTGGTAGAGGAAATGTTTCATCATGCAGCTTATTCATTTGTTTAATGAAATTGTTCCTTCCACGCTTACCGTGGCCACAGTGTGTGCGAAGCATGTTAGAGAAGTCAAAGGCATATACAACCCTTAACCCGAAGGAACTTCCCTAATAAAATCAGCTTGTCATGGGTGAACAGAATTCCTGAAAGAGCAGTTTTTTCATAGGGAGCTTTCTAATTTTAGAATAATCTGATCATAATAACTAGCGTAGCATATTAGGACCTGTAAGTAAGACGGCAAGAGGCTTACAGCTGGTCAGATTGCCCCCATGTATTCAAGCACCTACTGCAACCCTGACGGCAGGTCCTTTTCTTTTTAATCTTACACGCTGTGTCTGTAGCTACTCTCTAGAGAAGTGTTTCTTTAATTGGAGGTTGAACACTTCTTGGCAGCTGAGGAAGCTGAAAATGCCCACTTAGAGCATAGAAGAAAGGTGTGACTCTCCACCTGCTTCCAATGGGTTTCCCAAACGGAATACATAATGGGTTCAGATCAAGGTTGAAACATTTCTGTTTTGAAGGTATAGGTAAAATAATGTCGAAGATGTACGTGATATTTACTATTTTCTTGCCCTGGCATTGTCCCGCCCACCTCCCTGGATAGGAAGGATTAATTCCCTGTTCTCTTGCTCCTTTCAAATTTTGCTTACTTCAAGCATCTTATGAAATGAAGAGATACATCATTTAATTAAAACCGCATCCCTGGAACCTACAGAATAAATTCAAGCGCCTCAGATGGCATGGCACAGAAGACTGTTGTCTGTCCTTCCAGCCTGCCTCATGCCTTTCCTCACGTCACACTCGTGCTCCCAGGAACATCAGACTGTTGCTGATTTCCCCACACTCCATGCTTCATTTGTCCACCAAACAGTGTATCAGGATCCACATGCGCTAGATGTTTTGTTAGATGGCAGGAAAGGGGTGCCTGCGTGGCTCAGTCGGGTAAGCGTCTGCCTTACCTGTCGCCTCAGGTCATGATCCCAGGATCCTGGGATCAAGCCCACATCGAGGGAGAGCCTGCTTCTCCCTCTCCCACTGCTGCTCCCACTGCTTGCACTCTTTCTCTGTCAAATAAAATCTTTAAGAAAAAAAAAAGATGGCAGGAAGAAATGATGAAAAAGAGAGTGCCCTGCCTTCACAGAACCCACTCTCTACTGGTGTTCCAGCCTTCATTCCTGCCACCAGACCTTCTGCCAGGACTCTCTTCCTTGGCTCACCTCATGCTTTATTCCTAACACTCATCTCAGGCATCATCTTTGGAAGCTGGCCATCATGGATCTCCATCCTCACAGGATGGCCCCTCTCCCCAGCCAAGTGCCCCTCAAGTACCCTCTGTCCATGGCCCACACACACCATATTGTATCAATGTGACTTTTTTCCACCACTATTTCCCCAATTACCTTAGGAACTGTTAGAAGGTAGAGACAGCATCTTATTTCCTATAGTCTTCTCACTAAAATGCCTGGTATCTAGTAAATACTAAGTAGATGTTTCTTTGACTGAACAAAATGCCAAATACATACAAAGATATTTGGATTTGCTACCCAGTAAATGTTTATGATTAAGCAAGATTAACAATGATGGGGGGTGAATATACTAGGAAGTGGCATACAGAAGAGAAAGGGTTGGGCTTTGTTGAATTTTCTCAGGTGTTCCCAAATGCTTCCTTAGTGTCACTTGCTGGAAGGAACCAGGTACTTTCTGGGTACTAGCTCTTCTTGCTCTGGACATGGCTACAATGCCTTTATTGAGAGCTCTTCCTCAAAATTAAACAGTTTCTTTAGTATTTTCTGAGTAAAAAGTACGATTTTTACTGTATGAGAGCTTTGGTTAATTTATCTACACAAATTGTGACTTTTCTTGCATTCCCTTATTTTATTCCCTTATTTTATTTTCTTGCATTCCCTTAGTATTCGCTTGAAAATAAGTATTTCTTATGGTACAGCATGGGGCTGAGCGAAGTCACACTCTTCATAGAGGCAGTTTTGAGTGGTAAGGAGGGTAAGTAGAGAAAGTTTGGCTTTGTTCCAAAGGTTGTTCCAAAAACTCTTCTTAGAAGAGTGGCCAAGGTATGGCAGGCCCAGAAATTCAGGAGAATCTAGAATTTCTGGGACTACTATGGATCTGAAAATCAGCAGCTTAGTCTGGAAAAGGTCTAAAACAGTCTCATTTCTCCAAAATCCTTAGAAATGAGAATGGCTTAGATCATTGGAAATCAAGAGTTTCATGGATAGAGGAAGTCAGATCCTCCAGTACATACATAAATTCAAAACACTTCCAATCTGATCTAGGAATGGGTAAGTCAAAACTAGACAAGCTCTTTCAACAACATAAATAAAGGATTCTAAGATTTGTAGGTACAGCAACTTGGAGGTGGTGTATCAGCTTCCACATCAAAGATTTCTTAAATTTTTTTAATGAAATAAGAACATACAAATATAAGGAATCAAAAGAAAATTTTTATTTTGAAGAAATCTGATTTTTGTGATTAAAGCTAATGAGTACATTTTATATATTATAAAAATATGTTCAGCTTATTTTCTTGAAAATGCTATAGACTTTATCTTCTACAACAAAATAGCTCATAAAAAGCAGCTCTTGTATTTTTGTTTTCAGCCTGTTCTTCAGGACAGCACTTCAGTTGTATCCTGAAAAGTGAAAATAATATAAATATCTTTTTTAAGTGGTAGTAACATCTAGTGTGGTTTAAAATACGTTTCATTTATTTAGCGCTTCCAATATTTCATGGTATGGTTAATCGGGCAAAAGTAGTATTTAAAAATTAGTGTTTCAAAGTTTGCCAGTGTACTTTTAGAATGAGTAATGCACTCTTTTTGTGGAACTGGGGAAAGAGAAAAGTGGTGCTTAAGCTTTGTATTTTTCATGTTCAAGTTGTCATTTTATTTACTGGAACTTTGTGACTGTCTTACAAACAAAATAATATTAATTCAGAATGCAAAGTTATAAAAATCCCAGCATTGTTTTTCATTAATAGTTAGTATGGTGTGAATGTATGGTGCCCCCAAATTCCTATGTTGAGGGGCGCCTGGGTGACTTAGTCAGTTAAGCATCTGCTTTCAGCTCAGGTCATGATCCCGAGGTCCTGGGATGGAGCCCCACATGAGGCTCCCTGCTCAGCAGGGAGCCTGTTTCTCCCTCTCCCACTCCCCTTGCTGGTGTTCCCTCTCTCGCAGCCTCTCTCTCTATCAAATAAATAAATACAGTCTTTATGTGGAAAATCTAATATCCAATCAGACGGAATTTGGAGGTGGGGCCTTTGGGAGGTGCTTCGGTTCGGTTCTGAGGGTGGAGCCTTCATGATGGGATCAGTGGTATCACAAAAGAGACACACAGAGCTCTCTAGGCCCTTCTGCCCTGTGAGGACACAGTCTGTGCCCTGGAACTGGGCCCTCACCTGACCGTGATGGCACCCTGATCTCAGACTTCCAGCCTTCAGAACTGTGAGAAATAAATTTCTGTTGTTGATAAGCTGCTCAGTCTGTGGTATTTTGTGAGAGCAGCCCAAATGGATTAGGATGATGGTGTTTAAATCACCTTATGTTTTAATCGAAGAATGACAGATTATTTAGGAGCAAAGGAGAAGACGCTGATTGACTTTTCTACCTGGGGAAAAAAAAAACCCTAAAGAAAACACCAGGAACAATATCATTTACTAATGACTTGAAAATAGAATTTCCTGAATTTTATAAAATCCCAAAGCTGTCAGGAATAAGCAGGCTGAAAGTCAGTGAAGACAATTAGAAAACAATACATGTAATGGGGGAAATACAAAAAGCACAAAGATATAGTACTTAACACTTCATATTTTAACATTTTAATAGTATTCTTTTAAAATATTAAAAGTATTAATATTTTAATACTTCTGAAAAGAAACAAATTTAAGCCATGCCTGTCATGCTATTATAAAATGGACAACTGGTTTTACTTTTATTAGAATTCCAAAGACAAGAAAACTTGCATAAAAATACAATAACTTGTGTGCTGGTCATTTACCTATGGTGCCTTAGCTCCAAACCCACCCTTCCATGCTCAGCTGTGAAAGGCCAGGACTGAGTCTCCTCAAACCACACTTTGCCCTCTTGACAGCTGGCTCCTAATTAACTTCTGCCAGGAAGAGGAAAGAAAGGATTATTCCTTTCTGTTCCATCACTGTTCTTAAAACCTCAGCCTCCAGTTTGTTCTGCCACTCCCAGAACCAGCCTTAATGTGTCCCTTCATCCTGACCTTACCTATATTTAAATTTAAAATCTAGTCTTGGCTTTTATTCCTCGAAATTCTTCAGTATCCTTTTAAAGTACTACCCCATCTCAAATTCTTCTTACATCCTTCTTTTAATATTGATTTTTACTCAAATATAAGAATCTAACTAGGCATCTTATAACTTAGGATATTTATCATCTTTTGATATTTAGAGATCTGTATTCTATGTAGATCAATACTGATTTTTTTAACTTTTATTTTTAAGTGGGGTGAAATCCATAGAACATAAAATTTTAATCATTTTTAAAGTGGACAGCTCAGTAGTGTTAAGTATGTTCACACTGCTGTGCAACCAATCTCCAGAACTATTTTCAACTTCTTAAATCTTACCAGTATTTCTTATGTGGTGCTTTCGTTTCATTCATCTGTCAGGAACTCTCCCATCTTTTCCCCCATTAGATCAGCTGCAGACTGATTAGTATCTGCCAGTCAAAGCTTTTTACAATCTGCCTATAACACCCCTACTCATCATGTCCCCCCTCAGTAGCAGGGAGGCTTTATCTTCCTTTTGAGAGTTAAAATCAATTAAAGCATCTATAATAAATATGGCTTGTAGTCTTATCTTCTGAGTGCTCACAATTTAGTAAGGAAGATAGATTTGAATGTCTAAGTTAAGTAAATGTACACCACAGAAAAGGCCATAATCATGGTACAAAGCACAACTGGAGAAGGAGGGAAAGGAGCATTCAATGGATCACAAAGTGGGGAGGAAGAAGGAAAACCTGATGGAGCTGAGAGATTTTGAGCAGGGCCAGGCAGCATGACACAAGAAGCAGATCTGATAAGTAGAGGAGAGCCCAGATGGAGGGAATATGTGGGACGGCAAGCATCTTCTCTAGGAATGATCTGGAATAGGAGGCAGTCTTCAAGACTGGTTTCAGGGACTCTGGGGTTGATTGTAATTGGCATGTAGTAAGGAATCTTCGAGAATTTGACGTGACATATTACCACATGAACCTGTAGGAAGGTAAGTATGACAAAAATATGGGAGAAAGGCTGAAAATGAGGAGTTTAGAAGCAGGGAATTCGGAAGGCTATTGTAGTGGGTCAAGTAGTAAAAAAGGAAAAAGTTATAAGTGGAGCAGCAAGACTTTAAAGGAGGAACTGATACATGACCTTATGGTTGGAGATCAATGCCCCAGAGCACCTTGAAGGGATGTGGAGCTTGAAGGAAAGAGAGAAGTCCAAGAAGAATCAGCCTAAGAGATGAGAAAGACGCCCCTGGCACTAACTGGGCTCGGGCAGCTGGAAGAGAAGCACCTTTGGAAGGAAGAGATGAGGAATTCCATGCTGAACATGGAGAGTGAAGATGTTCTTTCTCACTCCCACTTTTTGCTTTGCTCCTACCATGTCCCTGGTATGGAGTGCCTTCCCTTCCATTTCCACATTTTATTCCTCCTTTATAATCCTGACTGTAAAGTGCTGCTGCTGATGGGGTGACACCAACAGTCGTTCCAACCACTGTCACCCACGGGGACCTCTCCCTCCTTTGAATCTCCCTAAGAGTCACCATCTTTATCTGCCTGCCAGTTCTGGTACTAGCACTTGGATTCCCCTTGTGCAACCACACCCCTACCATTCCTGGCACTTCCCTCCATGTGAACCAGGCCAGGATAATTAGAACACAGCATCCAGTGGCCCCAGTGATTGGCCTGAGAATGGACATGTGACCAAACTAGGTCAATGATAATTGCTTTGGGATTTTGCTGAAAGAGTTGAGAAAGAGTTTTGCTCTTTCTGCATCAGCTGCCAGGCTGGTAGAATGTTCATGAAGACAGAGGTGGTATCCTTGCCATGAGGTCTGGGGTCAGGGGTGGTTAGTAAAGAGTCTGCCTACGAGTGACTCTACCACCAAGGTGCATGGAGCCAACAGATGGAGAGACACAAGTTTTGGATCATATCATGTGAGTCCTTAGGTCTAGCTATAGCAGAAATCACACTACAACTGGACCTCTCATTAAGTGAGATTCACTTTCCTACCTAAACCACATCAAGCTGAGCTTCTGCCCCTTGTAACTGAAAAAGAGTCCAACATTACCTTGCCATTCCCCACATTCTCATGTGCCACTGTGTAATGTGAATGGCATTTCCTATAGGGTCATCTTATCTCTACCACTGAAGAGACTCCTTTCTCAATGGCCACGACCATGCACGGTGGTTGTGCCCTCAGGCTCTATTCAGTAGACATTTACTAGAACCTCAGTATGCAGAGACACACAATACAGAAAAGATGAACTACACTTACCTAGATCTAGGTTCAAAATCAAAACTGTGGCCATAAATACTTCCAAGAGCACCACTCTTCCCAGCAGACAGCTAATCACTGGAACCATTATCTGGGCAGCTGCGTCCACAGTTGACCCTCTGCCGCTGCTGCTGTCACTGTTGCCATTGCCACTGGTGCCACTGCCACCAGACACAGACTGTGCCGCGAGGCTCAGGGTCCCGGATTCCACCCAGACAACATCATCCAGTATAAATTCAATCTTAAAATCTTTTCCTAGGAAGAAAAACAATCAGAGAATCTGACTTCCTTTTATGATTTGTTTTCACACAGTGTCTGTTGGGTTGTCATTGACTTGAAAATATCATATGATTCCTCATGAAATATTTTTGTACTTTGAGCCCAAATAGATTAGTTTAAGCATAAGCATAAGTGTAAGGAAGATCTCAGAGTTAGAGCTCCATTTGCCCATCCACTATGGGCAAGTGGAATCTGGGTAGATTTTCTTTCTGTAGCATCAGTACTGCTCCTTAGGGATGTTTTCCTAGTGCCCAGGACTAGAGAGAGGTTGCTTGAAGGGAGAAACAGTAGGGAAGGGAAATGAAGATGCTCAGCCTCTGCTCCATCCCTCGATACTTGACCTAGGAGTAGAGCAGTCTCAGCCTCAGCCGGAGGAGATGGATATGGATACTTAACTTTTGATTTTGAAAAGGTTCAAACATACAGAAGAGTTGAAAGAATAGTACAACAAACACCCATATGCCCTCCACTTTGATTCAGCGATTTCACTGCTTTCCACATTTCTTTTAAGTCAGATGCTATTTTTTGTGTTGCACGATTGTGACCCTTTCTTTCTTCTTACCTCAGGTAGACAAGTTTGAGGAAGCTTGTTAGATATTCTTAAAGTGTGAAACATAAAAACTTATCCAAATACTTTTTAATCCATAAGTTAAGTCTTCCCACAGTTTTGAACATGAGATAACCAATATATTTTCCCTCTATATAATTTCTTCTAGGAGTATCGCTGTCATCGATAGTGGTTACCACATAGAGTTTGCAATCTTTGTCACAACACTGAGGTTTTCATTCCTCTCTCTTTCTATTACCTTAAAAAAATCATTTGTTTTCCTTCCTTCCTTCCCTCCTCCCTTCCCTCCTTCCTTCCTTCTCTCCTTCTTTCCTTCCCTCCTTCCTTCCTTCCTTCTTTCCTTCCTTTCTTCCTTCTTCCTCTGTCTTTCTTTCTCCCTTTCTTTCTTTTCTTTCTCTCTCTCTCTCTTTCTTTCTGTCTCAGAGACTATAATTAGATCTTGACCACATTGTGCTTTTACAAACAATAGCAATGCATTCTATAACTTTCAAGATGGATGGTCATTGTTCTACCGAATTTTCTGCCACCATTACAATCCATGACAATGGCATATTTGTCTTTCCTTTATTCAGTTTGAAAAAAACTGAAGTTTTCCAGCAGGTGTATTTTTTTCTTAATTATTTTTCTGTGTAAAGAATTTAGGTTTTTTTTTTTCTCTTGCAGTTCTATGAAGGAGCCCAAGAGAACTTTGTGGAGGTGCCACTCCATGCAGGAGAACTGAAGAAACTAGCTAAAATCCAGAATCAAAACTTTGGGCATATGACTTCAATCAAGCCAATCCAGCTGAAAATCCAGACATCATTGAGCAGAGAGGAACCATCCCTGCCCAAATTTCTGGCCCATACTATTGTGAGCAAGGGACATGGTTGTTGTTTGAGTCACTAGATTTGGGGCTGGTTTGTTATGTATCAATAAAAACAGAAACAAGCAGTATATACCATATAGATTGCTAGGTAAACATGGCCCAAATGTGATTATACAGTAGTAATACTATTTTTATCCAGGTTGCCCCGAGATGCAGCCTCAGGTCTTTACTACTTTCTTCTCACCTCACTCTCCCATCACATTTTCTGTGTTAGAAACCACAACCCACACCTCCTCTATCCGGTGGCTCCTGCTTTGCTTTTTATCGAGCTGTAGGTAGAAGAGGGTGTGGGAGCACACTGTTAATCCACAAGGGGGTTTCCCACATGCAGTAACTGGGGGACTATCTACTAGAAAGAGTTACAAAAGCCATGCTTTGTTAACTTTTCCTCATGTGCTTTGTTGTTATTACAATTTTATAGTTGTTAATCTACAAACTGGCTAACTGATCTAAAGATAATGAAGGGATGACTATATTTGGTCTTCCTTACTATATACAACCAGGGAACTGAGACCCTACACTTGATGACAGTAAGAAAGTAAGACAGTGGGCAAGCAAGCAAGCAGGAGATTATAAGCAATGGTGGTTCGCCATAATAGGTCAGATAGATACTCTAAAGGAAGCTTTGAACTACGAAGGAAAATTTACTCTATAAAAAGAGAATGATATTTTGTTATCACAATAAAACACCAAAGCCTATACCATTGCCTCAGCACTCCAGTGATCTTGGTTATTTTGGAACATTGCTATTTGGAAGTGGTAGTTTGAAGAGCATGGTCTCCGGGTTGGGTCTTTGCCACTAGATACCTTTTGGGTCCACCTTCATGGGGAAGTGGGCAACTTTCTTCTCACCTACAGTTCTTGTTAAGTGCCTCATTTCCCAGAATAGGGTTCCTGCCTATTCTGGTTCTACTACCATTTAGGCTGACTCTTAAAGAAATCAGCTCTGCCCTTAACCAGCAAGTGCACAGGACACTCTTAAGTACTTGTCTAGGAGCATAATGTGGGACTCATGGCCATTTGAGTCCCATCAAACACTAGGTTGAGATGCTGCTACCTAGCAGGCAGACCAAACTTGTGTGGTTTAGGGCATCATTGAAGCAAGAAAAAACAAAAAATAAAGAAAAAGTATTTAGGGGAATGATTTTAGCTTTGGTATTTAGTTAATGTGAAAAAAATCAGACTATTATTGGAATTTCTTTTACTTATTTTATTCTTTTTGCTTTTATTTTGACTTTTAGTGTGTGTGTGTATGTATGTATATATATATACATAAATACATATATATGTATATATATATGTANTATTTTGACTTTTAGTGTGTGTGTGTATGTATGTATATATATATACATAAATACATATATATATGTATATATATATATGTGTATATATATGAGAATGGTGGTAATAGTGGGGAGAACCAATATAATTTTTCAGAATTTAGATCTTATAAAGGTCTTAAATGGGCCCAGATTAATGGTAACAGATTAATGGAAGCCTGTCTCAGGTACAAGCAGTTTATCCATTTCTCTCTTTTAGATACTCTACAATCTATCACCAATAGATACTCATTACAACCTATCTGTTTTGGGCTCAGTAGAAAGCCTTTTACCAATTGAAGTTATGCCATCAACCTGTATGAAGACAATATAAGAAACATCAGAGTGGAAGTTATGACTCTTTACTGTAATGTTGAAGATGTCACTTCATCCTGATTCATTGGGTATACTTTATGAGAACTCACAGGAGACATTTATTATAATCTCAGAGCAAGTATTAAGTCTCCACAACAACTGGCTTGTTTACCTGATGGACACTGTGGAATCATGATAATGCTTATGTTTCTCCTTTGCATTTTTTTCAGAAAGACTAGAATGCACTTCTCAGTCCAACTCTGAACTCCTGCATGGGGCATTAGAGTTATTTGAACCTATCTTAACCTCCCTTTTCTTTAATTTGAAAATCTATATATTAACTGTTTTCATTATAAATGTAATGCATATTTAGTGAAAGTTTACAAAAGTACACAGATGGGTAAAAATATGAATCATGATGTAATTTTGATGCATAGTCTCAGATTATGTTTAATTTCCTTAATTGCTTGTTTTAATTCTATTTTGTTTTGGATATTAAATATATTTTTGTAAGTGAGATGTTATCTGACATGTTTTCTAAAACAAGATATAGTGTTCCAATTTTTTTTAAAGATTTATTTATTCATTTTAGAGGAAGAGAGAGAGAGAGCACAAATGGGAGGGGCAGAGTCTCAAGCAGACTCCTTGCTGAGCACAGAGCCCAACACAGGGCTCGATCTCATGACCATAAGATCACCACCTGAGCCAAAACCAAGAGCCAGAGGCTTAACCAACTGCACCACCCAGATGCCCCTATAGTGTTCCAGTTTGTCTAACTTATTAACCAGAGTATTATAGAATGCTTTGTTCAATTATAATTTTTCCTGTTTATGGATATATATGTGAAGATCCAAAATAGTACACTCACCTGTTCTAAGTAGAGTAAGGTCTGTGTAGTTGGCCCAACAGCTGCTAAATGGAATTGTTGTATTTCCACTCAAACCACTGATTTGGTTATTACTGGAGTCCTTTAGTACGGCCTTCAAAGTCAGTGAAGTAATCTCAACCGATACACAATTACCCTGAAGAAAAAAGTAGTACGGAATTTTAATTGTCCTGTTCCCATATTTGTTTGTTTGTTTTCTTAAGATGTGTGAAACTTCAGGGCGCCTGGGTGGCTCAGTGGGTTAAAGCCTCTGCTTTCGGCTCAGGTCATGATCTCAGCGTCCTGGGATCGAGGCCCGCATCGGGCTCTCTGCTCGGCAGGGAGCCTGCTTCCTCCTCTCCCTGTCTCTCTGCCTGCCTCCTTGCCTACTTGTAATCTCTCTCTGTGTGTCAAATAAAATAAATAAAGTCTTTAAAAAAAAAAAAAAGATGTGTGAAACTTCATTTTTTAAAACGCCTCATGACAAATTTAAAATCTGCAAGAGCTTCTTTCCCTACACAAGGAGTTCACAAGTACGGGTGGGCACTGGAACCAGTTCATTGAAAAGGAACATTTTAGAAACAGGGGAAGATTATATCCATAGGTGTTAGTCCAGCTTTTAAGAGGCAGTGTCATCCTCAGTTGCCAGTGGACCAGGATTACTGAAGTTGGCTCAGTCTCCAAAATTTATAGCTTAATTTCTTCACTCAACTAACGCTTTGCGTTAGCATTTACCTCAGAATCTACCGCCTTTACTGAGGGCTGCTGGGAAAATGGCTGTCCTGGTTGAGCTGCCACGGGCTGAGTGACCACCAACAGCGAGGACACAAAGGCCACGTGATGAACGGGAAATGCAAACCTTTCAACCGGTTGGGCAGCCACCTGTAAATAAATGGTTATGAGTGATGAAGCGGTTTTCACGTGATAAATTATGGGCAGGAGCAAATTCATCTTAGCTAGGCTAGGTGTAATATGTAATAAGCGTAAAAATACATTCAATACGTGAAGTTAATTTTATTACAATATTCCCTCTAATCGAATTCATGAAGCATTGTTATAAATACTCAAAGCAAAGCACATTTCATACCAATAAATAATGTTTTAGAAGATGTACTCCTTTTTCAACTATTTTATCATCTTAGTTACACCATTAAAAAAAGAGCCGATGTTAATTAGGAAGACATGCCCTCTAAATTATTGTATGGAACTATAAAGAGTTAAAAGGAGAAATAAGTAGCAATGTTTTAATAGCTAAGATGCATTTTTCTAGTTGCCTTTTCTTACCTTAATCCAGGCAGAATCACTTGGGCTGGGGATGGGATTGGTAATAGACATGGAAGAGATATTAAATCCAAGGATACTACTGGTCTTTCCTGAAATTACAGCTTGTCCAAGAGACCCAGCAATTTTTTGGAGTTCAGATAACTGCATCGAACCTGTGGGGAAACAGTAATACGACATATGGGTTATAAGAATATAGGATTGTGAGAGTTTTTCTTTTTTCTTTCTTTTTTCCATCCACATTCTGGAATTCTGTAGCTTTTTCACCACCCATGAGTTCAATATGACAAGGTCATACGAATGAGTTTAGGAAAATGGAGAACTCAGTAGAATATGTTTTTAAGCTGCAATTAAAGAAAAAGCAAAGGTAGGTAAAATAAATGCAAGAAAAGTAAATGAAAGCATAGTGGAAAAATAGACGTCTCTTAATTTAATCCTTTCCCGTGCCATCCTTTATTGAGGAGTGAAACACCATCATGCAAGTCTACCACCACATACAATTTTTTAAAAAGAGAGTTTTAATTTTGGAGTGTAAGGATAATTAGCATCATCAGATTTACACGATGTATAATAGTAAGTTCTGAAGTTAACACTACATTACTCACAAACTGTTGCTTGCTCTAGATGTTGATGATTTTCAAAGTTAATTTTAACACAGCAGGCAGTTTCTTTTGTCTTTGTCTAGCCTGGCAGGCCCTCTTACACTTACTGGCCCCGTTGTACTCCGTACCTAAGAAGTGGCACTTCTATTTGTCACACTCATTTGTCAGAGCCTGGTACTTTTGCCTGGTCCCCTCTTCTAGTTCATCTCTCCTCCACACCATATAATCAGTTACCAGTTTCTAGACCTCTCTGTCCCCACTGTCTAAATCCTAGTCAAAGCCCTCATTTACTAAAACAGCTTTTAAACCGGTCTTCTTGCATTCATTCTGTCCTTCTTCCATCCCCATTCTATACAATGTAGTCTGAGTGATCTTTTTTTTTTTTTTTAAAGATTCTTTATTTATTTATTTGACAGAGAGAGATTACAAGGAGGCAGAGAGGCAGGCAGAGAGAGAGGAGGAAGCAGGCTCCTCGCTGAGCAGGGAGCCCGATGCGGGGCTCGATCTCAGGACCCCGATATCATGACCTGAGCCGAAGGCAGAGGCTTTAACCCACTGAGCCACCCAGGCACCCCAGTCTGAGTGATCTTTTAAAAAACGACTGTATCCAGGATCTTTTTGGTGTACTGTAAGCCTTGACAACAGTTCCTGCCTCGTTATCCAGCATCTTCTATATCCAGAGTCCTGCCTTGAGGACTATGAGCATTGCATTTCCTGCATTAAGGCTAAACCAAGAAGCTCAGCATGCTCAGGAAGGAGGCAGCGGATCTCACATAACACTTTGAAAATCATGGTCTTAGGGAATTTCAGTCCTGTCAGTTTAACACGTCTCTTTTGGCTGACTCGGACCCTCTGGATAAGTGATTCGTCTTTCAGATTGATTCTTCTCTGCCCCATTCCTTCCTTCTACTCTTCTCCAAATGGCTTCCCAGGTATGAGGGTTCATGTGACCTAGCAGCAGCAGGTACAAAGGGGCTTCATGTCCACTGACTTCTACTACCACTTGTCCTCCCTGGTTTTTGGTCCAACGTGGCGTGTCTGACCCGCCCGCACTGTTAACAGGTTTTCTCCAACCACCTGACATGTGAAGGCATCCATTTCTGCTGACTGCCACCTCAAGAAACCAAAGTCCTTAACCTGAAGAGCTTTTACCCCTGATCAATCTCTGCTTATCCAGAGATCCCCTCAGTACGTCAGTAACCCCTTTCTACAACAGTTGGGAACTCCTGGATATCCTGACCCACACAAAGGCTGTGGAGAGCCTGCAGTGTCACTACATGCATGCCTTCCTTGCCACAGCCCAATACTTTGCTGTGAAATCCCTCTATGCCAGGTTGTAGAACTTTTCTTGAGACTTGAAACCTTGACCCAGAATATGTCTGAGAAATATGTCATTAGCCTGTCCCTCCGACTGCCCCCATCTCCATGTTCTTAGACTGTCTTACATCTGTCTGGATAAATCTAACAAAATAAAACTGCTTAAAGGGGATGAAAGAAGTTGTGTGTGAAGAAATTTATACCACATATAGATCACATACAGGAAATAAATCAGTTTCTTTGGACATCTGAGTGACTACATGGCCTTACACTACAGGTACGAGTTTACTAAGAATTTCTAAGGGTTGGTGAGCAATTATGTATGTACCATGGAACCACTATAACTCCTAGAATAAAGGAAACGACTGTGTTGAGTCAAAAGCCCTGACCCTCTAAGTACTAGGAAGTACAGGGCTGATGAAGGAAAGTAATGACTGGGTAGAGAACATCATGGGAGATTTCGTTAAAACACAGGCCTATACTTCCTGTTTCCTTCAACAAGTCCAGTCCAGAAAGCCTTTCCACAGGCTTACCTCTGTGAGGGAAGAACCTCTGTCTGTCTAGCTGGTAGAATTCCAGAACAGTATGTGACAGGTGCACTGGGTCAATCCTTGAAGCAAACCTCCTGGGGTCATGAGTGATGACCCCTAAAGGCAGAAGGTAAGAACTTCACCCGATACCCAGGTTGACATGTAAGAGAGCCCTGGCGAATAAGGAAAAAGATGATTTCCTGAATCTGAAATTTATGCAGTTTGGAGGCTCTCTTTAAGAAAAAGAATGAGGAAAAGTCTTACCTCTGCAACTTTGATAGTAACAATGATTGGGTCACATTATTAAATGGTCCCTTCTCCTGGGTCCCTCCTATGACTTGTACAAGTGTAAGGCCTTGAAGCTTATGCTTCATTAGCTGGATGGGAATCTTCCTCTGACAGGGATCTAGGTCTCATTTTTTTGGAGATGGGTGTGCCTTGTTGAGACTTGTGCTCGACTACTGGAGACAATGGCATGGTTGGGAATGCATGCTGGGGATGGATGCCAAGAGGCCAGGAAAGTTCAGTTCACCTCAAGACAAGCTTGAGTGCAGTGCAGAAGAGAGAAGACCACCTACCTGGTAACAGAGACTCGGAAAACAAGAGGCAACATGGGGGTCTGAAGACTGGAAAGCCCCCTTGGTATTCTGATACCAACTTAAGCAGATAGAAAGGAAAAAATCTGAAGGGCTGAACATGTACCCAAACGCCCAAACTGAGTCATTCTAAGGAAATAATTTAAAGCAGCAAAGATACCTCTGATGGGTGAGCTTGTTTTTATCTCTGATACCTACAAAATGAGGATATAGAGAGTGAGGACAGAGAAAAACTTAACAGCTGGTGACTGGATCAGTCATAGGAATTAAAGAGAACATATTCTTGCAAGACTGGTAAACTGGTGACTTTACTACAATTCAGAATCTTCAAAGGTCTACTTATTCCTTGGGAAAATATCCACACAATCTTTTTAGCTTACGGAGTAAAGAGCTTCTTCAGGTTTCCCATGATCTAGCACCTGCTTACCTCTCAACTTCACCTCCCCCAGCTTGCCCTTCCTGGCTCCTGCCACCACACACCAGTCAGACCTTCTCCAGTTCTTCTAATGCACCACTTCTACCAACTAGCTCTTAGAGTTGAACATTCTTACCATCCTCTTTTTGTTGACTGACTCTTTTTATTCTTAATCTTGCAGCTATAAGGTCAATTACTTAGGTCACCTCTCAAATCTTCTATATTAGGTCAAATCCTTTTGTTGAATTTACTAATTGCTATAATAACAAAATAGAGGCTAAAGTTCCTTCACAATTCCAAAATATTTTGGGATTACAGGAGTAGAGTAGGGAAAACAGACTCTAGGCCCTTACAGGATTTAGGATGTGGGATTGGTGGGACTTCCTGAGGCCAAGTTTACCAGGCCCTGAAAGGGTTATTTGTGAATGTGGATCTGGTATTACATTCTTCCAACTCAAATGTCTACTCTTCATACCTGCAGTATCATTGCTGACGAACAGAGGAGGAGGATCTCCAATCTCCAGTTCCACCGTGAGTCCCACGGATCTCTTCCTCCGCCGACTCTCCCCTCGCATTATTTTGCTGACACGGATTTTGTCACTTGGTATCTTTAGGAACAAGGCAAGATTTCTAACCAGATTATGAGAGCTGTAGAAGTCATCTTCTGTTATAGCAGGTAATTGGAAAGAAACAAATATGACTGCAGTGGTGTGGATTTCAACAGGTATAGTTCCTTTAACCAAAAGGTAAAGCATCTGGTAGGTCCTATCAAAGTAGTTTTCACCGAGGACAGTGGAATTCAGGTTAGGAAGGAATTGCTCTATGAAGGAAAAAAAACCCAAACCAGCACAGTTAAAAATGTCTGTGTTATCACCGTTACCATGTAGTATTTAATATTTGTTTAAATGTAGGAAATTCCGAAAAAATTCAACATTATTCTTCCATAGGAAAGTATGCATATCAAAAACAAAAACACTTATAGAACTGAATGCAAAATTAAGGACAGACACTTAAAGAATACCATTAATCATCATTATACATTACATTTATTTTAAAAACAATTAGCTATAGATACAGTATAATCGAGAAATAAAATCCAATTATGAATCCAGGAACCTATATTATACTGGTAGCACTCTTTACATGTTCAGAATTTTAAAGCCTTTACCAAAGGCATTCGGTAATTTAAAAATGTAAATTTAATAGCCATCTAGTTTATGCAGTGCTATATATCAACTCTTAAGGAGCATTTACAACTCAGTGCTTCTATTTTTATCAAGGACAAATTATATAATACAAATGAAGTATATGCTAAAATATCGCAGAGGGATTTTATACCAATGAAACAGGTTTACATTTCAGCCTGAAAAACCTTTGGTTAATGCAAAACAAATTCTACTACAGAAATGACTTTTGTAAAATTGACTGAGATTTTTACATATACATAAAATGAATGAATATATATATGAGTTTACGGCAGAGTATCAAAAATGTTTAAGAGCTAATAAATCCACTAACACGTACTGAGCCCAGACAAAGGCTGAGTCATATAATAGTACTGGAATGGGACATGTAGCTTCTTACCACATTTCATAGTGAGGCTTACTAAGAAAAATAAAATTTTAGGAAGAAGAAGAAACTTCTTATGCATGTAATAGACATTCATAGCAGTTGGTAATAAGAAGCCATTTCATTATTACCATGTATTTCTTTCATATCTACTAGTATAAGTTCTAGATGCAATTTGGTTTAAACATTCTGTGAATCTGCAGACTGTGCTTTTATATTATGAACTGAAGCTGCTTTCAAACTACATTTAGAGGGGGCATGCACCATTTATCCCAGGTAACTTCCTCATGTCTTCACAGTAATGGAAGGAAGCAGAGACATACGTAATAAAACATTTTGGGTATTCTAAAATAATATGTATAGATTCACAATACAGGGTAGTAATTTTGCAGTCTAAGTGCCAAAGCAAAATGTTCATTTAAAAGCAATGCTGTATCAGAAAAAATGTTTGTAAGATCGTAGTAACAGTGTTTGTCAGCCCTTCAACACTTCTGCAACCAATTCCTTATATTAAATACTGTTGAGATAGTTTCTATTTCCCCGATTTGAATGATAGAGTACTTGGTGCCAAAAGTGATGTTTTTAAAAAGAATTTAAAATGGATGAAAAAATAAGCTGTAAATTTGAATAGTTATTTGTATATAAAAAGTGATAACATGGACTCCCTTAGCTTTTAAGGAGACAATATGACATAATGGTCAAGCGCATGGCTTCTAGAGCCAGACTCTCTGGGTTCAAGTCCTTGTTGTCCCCTCACCATCTCTACATTACTATGGACTGAACTGTGCCCCCTCCCCCACATTCACATGTTAGATCCCTAACCCTCAATGTAAGGGTATTCAGAGGTGGGGCCTTTGACAAGTCATTAGCCTTAGATGATGGTTGGGACTTCACGATGGATTAGTGCTCTCATGAAAAGAGATACCGATAGCCTGTCTTTGCTCTGTCTGCCATGTGAAGATGTAAGGAGAAGGCAGCCATCTGCAAGCCAGGAGTAGAGCTTTCACCAGAACCTGACCCTACTAGCACCCTGACCTCATACTTCTAGCCTCCAGAACTGTGACAAAATAAATTTCTGTTTTTGAGCCACCTACTTCATGGTATTTTGTTATGGAAGCTCTCAGGGCTAAGGAAGAGACTGTAGCAAATTGATTCACCTCCTTGTGTCTCAGTTTACTTGTCTGTGCCTTACTCCTAGGGTTATTATTAGAATATAGTAACAATGAGTTATGATCTACAAAGCACTTAGAACAGCGCCTGGCACATAGTAACATTTCTGGAAGAGTTAGCTAGTCAGACTATTAGTAGAAATAGGACTGGCTCCATAGACAGTAGTGAATATGGGTTATCCATTCATACTCTCACGTCTAGCTGATGTTATGATCTACAGCACACATTTATATCATTGTTAACCTAGATTATGGGGGGGCACATCTAAAATTGATAAGAGCACATGTGGAATGGAAGGTACTGGCCTTATTAGTATCCTGTTTAAGGAAAGGACTTCCATGAGCAGATATAAATCCTGGTCTTGCAAATATTGGTAAGTGGGTAAGTTTAGCCTTATACTTCATAACTCCCATATACTTCATTTAAACCCAGAGTTTATTATATGACTTCATTATGTTCAGCTGATGTTATACTAGCTTTCTTGGCAATACTTCTGGTAACCGCTAATTAATTTTGGCTCTGATCTCTATGAAACAGAAGTAAAGTGGAGACAGGGTAAAAATTCTAAGCCAAATCTCTTCTGTTTATAGGAATAACTGAACTACATGTAGAACATAAATGTCCTCAGGGGGGGACAGGAATGTGCATGATACACAAAAGCTTATATCTGCATGTGTGCAGGTACATAAGAGTTCCATCAGGAATAATCTTTCAGGACATGTATGTCATAAATGAACACATCTTAGAATTTGGTTGACTGTGGCTAACAATATTTCCTCTTGCGTTTATCAAAGGCTAAGGAACTAAAAATATATTAATAATACATGAATAAAAATATATGAATAATAATAATAAGGAAACATTGCAAATAATTTTACACATAAGTACATATGTAATGTGTACTTTATTTTTCTGAGGAAATACCTGTGTATAGATGTCTACTAAGTTCACAGTATTTCTGTTGAGAGTTCCATACTGTATTTTTGGGGCAAACCAATGCATTGTTCACATAGACATCCAAACGCTGAAGTGTGGCGAAAAAAATTCCTACCACCACAGCCTGTAAAAGATAAACAGCATTTTTGTTTCTTAAGAGAACAACGATACAGAATATTTAGAATTTAGCACCTAAAAATGTCCTTCAACTATATATACCTTCTGTAAAATAGTATAACTAAGTTTTATGGATTGATGATAAATATTGAGTTAAAATTCATAAATGGCTTTACATCCAACCATTCATACAGATGTTATAACTAACTCTTAATTGATGATTCTCAGCAGAAAAGCATAATGTAAGAAAGAATTATTAAAGGAGTATCTCTAAAGGAAACATTTCCTTTAAAAGATAACAAAGTTCCAATAGGCTTTCAACTCCAGAGGCAGGAGAAAACAGGGAATTTAGCAGTGCTCTATAATGCGACCACACAAAATTAGTTAATGTTGAAAAAAATACCTCTGAGAGAAATTTGGTAGTAAGATTTATTAAAAATTAGCCAAAATAACTATACTCTCTGGTTCAATTTTGTTCATTTTCCATGTTTATACTCCTCACATCTCATGCTACAGGTATAATCATAAAGTAAGGACACTAGCTTTTACAAGGGCAGAGAGAAATTAATAAGGAATCTAATAAGCTATATATAGTTTTGAAATCTTCTTTTGAGATTGTCTTCAGAGGCTCAGGACATTAACAGTCATATTACTTTGTAGTTTTTAAAATTAAAAATATTCTCTTCCATTCAAAAATTGAGGGCCTTTCTACACCAGGCCCTTCTAGGAACTGTCATAAGCCCCTGCTCTCTTTGAGCTTATATTCTTGTGTGAGGAAAGACACAAATAAATAGTAGCAATAATAAGCAAAATATGAAACATATTAAAAGTTGGTAAGTGCTATGGAAAAAAGGAAAGGCAGATCAGAGTATGAATAATTGGGAGAGCCAACTGAGGTGGAGGGAACAGGCTAGGCCTGTTGAGGAATGCAGTTGGGGGGGGTGCTTCTGAGAGGGAGAGTTAGCCACCTAGGGCAGAATGTTCCAGACAGACTCAGCATCTGGAACACAGGCTCAGGTGGTAACAGGTGTGGGGTGGTCTGGAACAGCAAGGATCTCCACGTGGCTGGAGGAGTTGAAGTCAGAGAGCTAAGGATGTGAGGACTCTGGCTCTTGTACAAAGCCTAATGGGGAAATGACTGCAGCATTTGCGGCAAGGAGTGACCTGGCGTGACTTCTATTTTGAAGGTCTCTCTGTGGCTACTGAGGTGAGAACAGACAATAGAGCAGGCAGAAGCAGAGCTGTGCGAGGAGCTGGGAGCCAATTGCCTTAATCCAGGGAAGAAATAATGTTGGCTCAAAGCGGGTGGTAGCAGGGAGGGGGGTAAGAAGTGGTCAGATTCTGGATATTTTGAAGGGACCCTCAACAGGATTTGCAAATGGACTTGGTGAGGGATATGACTGAAAGAGAGGGATATGACCCAAAGAACAGGGCCAAGGTTTTATCTCCAGCAACTGAAAAGATGAGATTGCTGTCATCTGAGAAGGGTGGGGGGCAAGTGTGTCTCTCTTTGCTACTATTGTCTCTGCTTCATCTTATCCATGCCCTTTCTTCACACTCCTAACACTCTAGGACTTTTGAGTCTCATATCCTTGGTGGAAAAAAAATCTCAGTTATGAGATTATTGTTTTTTTTTTATTGAGACTATTGTTTAACCTCATACTCTTTTCCCACTGACACAGTATATATAAACTTAACTGTCCCAGCTGAATTCAGTTCATTGCAAAGATCTGATATTACTGAGGATATTTAAAATAACATGCTGTGACCGCTGAAGTAAATTCCAAAGGTGTATTCCTAAATATATAAATGGCAGCATGGAAAAATAAATATATAATTCCAGTGACCAATTCTGGATGTGCATTAATTTTATATAAAATTTCAGATTTGCTGCCAATCATGCAAATCATAGGCCTCACTGTCATGATGGGAGATGGATGTGTGGTATGCATATATGTTCTCAAGCTGATGAAAACTTTCTGGATTAATAGCATTTTTAGTTATACCTTGATGATCCTTGTGACGATGTTCAAGAGCACAGGGGAGGAGATAAATCCTTAGCATATAGGAATAGATGTCAATAACCCACACCAATAACTCAAGAAATCATTTCTATCTTGTGTTACCTTTCTATGGTCGACATTAAGCAACATCAGCCGAAGGTTCTGAGGACTGGTACCAGTGAAGTAAAGTTCGTACGATTTGTTCAGAGCCACAATGCTATGAAACAGGGACAGTCTTCTCTGGCATGTGTAACCAGCACACCAGCCGTGATCCTGTGGGCCTAAAGCCACATAAATGAAAGTTCACATTCCATATTATGAATATTATTTAGCACAAACTCTGAAGAATAATTATATGAAAAATAAATTGCAGGGACAAGTTCAGCATTTACATCCATTATCCATCCATCCATCTATCCTTAGCTTAAAAAGAAGGCAGGATGCAATTCCTTCCTACTACCCTTACTTGTTTACTTGTAGGATAAAATGTGTTGAGTTTTCACAGGAAGTGTCCTTGAAGGACACAGTAGGTTTAAATGATTCTCTACTTCAACAACCGTATTTAAGCCCCGGCCACATGGTAAGAAAGAAAATGCTACCTATCAAATGTGAATTTAGGTGGGAGCCAACTTTCTCAGACTCTTTAATGAGAAATATGAGGTTACAGAGTTAATTTATTAAAAACACAGCCTGTACTTGGCAATATGGATATTTGGATGGCTAAACCATGGATTCGTTAATTCTTTCACTCACTCATTTCTTCATCAGTTAATTTGTAAATTCAACAAACTCTTAAGTTTGCTTTTTATGAAGTCTTTAATCTTCCTCCATTGTTATTTTAATACATTTTTGTTAAAGACTGTGAGTATAGGTACCACTGGAGGGTAAGCATCATTAACAAACTGATGCAATCAGAGAAATAACACTCCAATAAACCCTCTAAAAAGTCAAAGACAGTGGATGATTTCTACCTGAATCCAGACATTTCCAGAACAGGCATAGCATGACTGTTGTAGCAAACTTCTCTATTTCACTTCAGTTTTAAAGTGGCTGGGATTATAAAACATTGAGTGAGATACGGAATGATAAATTTTCTTGATGTATTTATTCATTAGCTTTGCTCAATATCCTGGCTTACTTGGAATTCTTATCAATATTTATAACTGAACTTCAATCAAATTTTATATCAATATAAACTTCTGAAGCTCAAGTAGAATATCAACTTCTCTTAGCATCCAAAATGTAAATTCTACTTTTAAATAAACCTTCTTTGTGAGTTTTGAAAACAGAAAGAAATTTCTATGTATAAAATGAAAACTTTAGAGCAGCAAAAGCCATTTTTTTAAATAAATGAAATTGAGTATTAAAATTTTAAAGGAAACTTTAGTGGTATTCAGTAACTTTTACCTTGGGAATTCTTTTTCCAGTCTAATGTGATTGCATCTTATGCTTCAGTGATTCTTTCAACATCTTTATAATTTTTGCAATCCTGCCATCATTTGCTTAAGACTTTTCTTTAAATCGACAGTCACTTTTGAAAATTTAAATTTATTTTTAAGAGAAATGTCATGTCACTATTTTAAGTGGAAAGTTGTATTGCTTTTCAGAAAAGAAAAATATAGAAATAGACTAAAATCGTTCTCCAGCATATAAAACAGAGCAATTTGAAAATATCTCCATTATCCACCCTGACTGGTTTAAAGTTTTTCCCATAAGCGCTCTGCTTTGTAAGATCTGAAAGGTAGTTCTTGAAATTGGGTTGATTGTGGGCCAGAGAAACCAGGCAAATTGCATGTTGCAGGCAACAGAAGTGAGGAGAGACTTGAAATCGTGTAACGTTGGGACACCCCTGATTTAGCTCATTCTATTCTCTTTAACACATTTTTTTTGCACATCACTATTTCTTTGGGTGTTCTTTAATTTCCCTGCTAACACATTTTAAAAAATGAATATTTTTGTGGGGTACTGGCTATTTTGTTGAATCTCAGGATATTTCAGTCCATGTTTTGACACTGCCAGGGCACAGAAGTCTTTCTGATCCAGGTTACATACCCCCTTCAGCACTGGAAAGACTCTTAAGACTTCCTAGGGACTAATCTTTGAACCCCCCCATACTATTTCTGGATGATAGAATGAGTCCCTGCCCTCTATTTTCTGCAGCTCTTAGAAGTTCATCTTATTTATTCAAAAAGTCCTGGACTCCTAAGTTGATCTAAATTCTTATGGAGACCACTGCCTTCCCTCTCTACCAGAGACACCCATGTCCAGAATGTAAGGAGCCTAGACTTTGGAGCTTGCCAAAATGTTCTTTTTTATTTTTTTAATATATATATATATGTTTTTAAAGATTTTTATTTTTTTATTTGTCAGAGACAGAGAGAGAGGTAGGCAGAAGGAGAAGCAGGCTCCCTGCTCCGACATGGGACTCGATCCCAAGACTCTGGGATCGCGACCTGAGCCAGTGGCAGACGCTTAACCAACTGAGCCACCCAGGAGTCCCTTGCCAAGATGTTTTTGACAGTCAAAGGAATCAAGAATGAAAACAAGCAAACTCCAAAACACATTGATTGAAGATTAAGTCTTAGAAGGATTCAAGAAAATAAAAACCAAGTAGGCTGAAAATACTTTCTCAAGTATTCCAAATAACACATTATCTGTGTTTTAATTTATGTAAGGCAAATTGTCTTTTTGGAGACACTCGGGCCAATTTTTCCTTAAAATATTTGTGCCAGGGCGCCTGGGTGGCTCAGTGGGTTAAAGCCTCTGCTTTCGGCTCAGGTCATGATCTCAGCGTCCTGGGATCGAGGCCCGCATCGGGCTCTCTGCTCAGCAGTGAGCCTGCTTCCTCCTCTCCCTGTCTCTCTGCCTGCCTCTCTGCCTACTTGTAATCTCTCTCTCTCTATCAAATAAATAAATAAAATCTTTAAAAAAAAATAAAATAAAATAAAAATATTTGTGCCACCTTATTAATATAGGTATGAAGATCAGTCGAGGAATAACTCTCCTCTTCTTCTAATGGGTAATTTTGAATAACCATCCTGGCTTTCTAATATGGGAATCTAGTGAAGCAATCAAACAGCCCTCCTGCATGTAGATCTTTTCCTACAAGCAGAAGGAAAAGCAGTCCTGATGTTGGCTAGCTTTATGTGATAAATAATTTGTGCGATGTCTCCATGCATGTAATAGTGAATGCTTTGAGTAACTACTAGTTTGTTTACACTGAATACGTACCGTTAATGAGATCAACATAACCATCGCTCACTACAGCCACTGGTGAAACTCTTCGAGTTTCTGTGTCCGAATCCAGGCTTTCAATAACCATCATTGCATATTCCATCCCAAAGCACTGATAGCTCTGCCATTGTGGAATGTATTTACAGGTTGAATCTCTAATAATTCCTAGAAACAGGTATAGACATTTTAGTGAGGAAAAGCAATCTCTCCAAAAATAACCATATACTTCTTTTATGGAAGATTAGTAAATAGAAAATGTGTTATTGGTTGATTACCCCAATTATTAAAAAATAAAAGATATGTTTTGTTTCACAAGCTTGAGGACTAACAGAAGAATTTCCAACAAACCTTTATAAGGTGCTTTCTCAGTGACAGGTATTCTACTGCCATTTGGGAATGTGAGCATCACCTTAGGAATCCTGTAGTCTCCAATTCCAAACTGACTATTTCCATTCCATTCGTATTCTGCTTGTGGTATCACTGAACCAGAATTTCCCAGAAAGGAACCATCCAAATCTCTAAGAAAAGATTTCCTTTTGGCATCACAAACCATGTCTACACAATCAGCTGGATTCACCTTACTGTGCGGAAAAGGCAAAAAACATGAATATTTATCCTTCCCCTGTTTCCAGAGAGCATTTCAGTTGAGTGTTTGATAAGAGAATATCCAAAGTTTTCTGACTGATTGACTCTTATCATTTCAGAAAGGATTCAAAATGGGACCAAGTCACATATGTAATTAGTGTTGTAATAAGTTCTGATTTTCCATCCTGTTGGTTTGTTATGTTATTATTATTAATTCATTAACATTTCAAAAGGACAAGTCATACCTGTGAGATATAAAATTAGAATTCCACTTTGTTATTCCATATTTTGTTAAATGATAGATTTCAACCTTGTGCATGGCTCACAGTCTACTGACATGGCCCCACTGAGCAGGCCAACAGTCTGTTGTGTAGGACATACAAAATCCCTGTGTTGGAAGTCTCTCCCTTCTTTTTTTCGTGGGTCTTTAAAATTTATAAACGTATCATATGCTTATTATAAAATAATCTAAATACTTAAAGTTCCGTCCCCCTATCTCAAGTTCTTAGGCCATCACCAATTGCAGATTAGTATATAATATTATATAGACTTTTGTTTATGTATATACAAAGAAATATACTTTGATTATGATTGCTATGCTACATATTTTAGTAACCATTCTGTAATTACCCAAACTGTAAGAGATGAAGTACTATATAGTTATCACGTACCATAGATAGCATTCTGCCTTCATGTTGAGCTACCTGGAGTAGTTGATTGTGAACTGGTAATAATAATAAAACAGATGCTTAATTTGCAATATACTGCACATTACATACTATGCATGGTATACAGTGTAGTTATACTATGTCATGATATGTACTATGTGGAAATATAACTTATTCCAAAGTTTTAACAACAAAATAATAGTGGAAACCTCAGAACTATTAGGAAGTATTTAGCATCTCTTTCCCTTTTTGCTGTAAGAGAGACATGAAGGGGTAAGTTGCCCCTTACTGGACAATAATAGCTTTGGAGATGACTTGAATAAATATTTCTATAGCTCCTGGGTTCTTTGTGCTCAAGCATGTGAAGATGCTATTGTGAGCAAGTCTGTAGGTAGAGTATCCAGTGACACTTTTATACTATGACTTAGGATTCTGATTTTACTTCCTGTCGCAAAGAAACAGAGCCTGAAATGCAGATTTTTTTTTAAATGGTAAGAGTGTTTTTTTTGTTTTTTTGTTTTGTTTTGTTTTGTTTTTTACTTGACACAGAGAGAGATCACAAGTAGGCAGAGAGGCAGGCAGAGAGAGAGGAGGAAGCAGGCTCCCCACCAAGCAGGGAGCCCAATGAGGGCCTCGATCCCCAGACCCTGAGATCATGACCTGAGCTGAAGGAAGAGGCTTTAACCCACTGAGCCACCCAGGTGCCCTGAAATGCAGATTTTTTGTTCAAGTGATTTATTGAAGGAATTCTCACAAAAAAAGGACAGAAACCACATGAGATGAAGGAAAGAAAACAAGATTACTGTAGTCCTCCTCTCTCTCTGCCTGTCTCTCTGCCTGCTTGTAATCTCTCTCTCTCTCTCTCTCTGTCAAATAAATAAATAAATAAAATCTTAAAAAAAAAAAAAGAAACACTGCATTTGTCTAAAGAGATGTCTCTCTAATTAGACAGCATTATTCCTTGTCTTCTTTCTATACTGAAAATGGTTAAAGATCTCTCATAAAAAATGTCTTTCCTCCAATCTTGTCTTACATCTGAATTGCTGGTCTGCATCCCTTAGAAAGTATAGCAGTTACTGGCTATCTTCTTTCAAGATTTAAGATCTAAGTGGCTCAGTTTCTAGAAATATTCTGACTCCAACTGACTTTTGTGATTGAAAAGTCACTGTTCTGAGTTTCTGCATCTTCTCAGTCACAGTGATTATAATGATTGACATTAAATTTTGAAGTGCATGTTGGGGTGAATGTGGTAAGATATTTGGAAAGCAAAAGGAAACAAAAGAGGTAAGGAAAAGGGAGGAAATGATAGAGATGTCTCTCATTCCTAATGACCATTGAGAGATACTAATGGACAACACACTTCTAACCTGGTCTCCATCTTTTGTGATAGTATTACTTATGATGCATGGAAAAAACAGTATAAGAAAATATACAGGGATGCCTGGGTGGCTCAGTCGTTGGGCGTCTGCCTTCAGCTCAGGTCATGATCCCAGAGTCCTGGGATCGAGCCCCGCATCAGGCCCCCTGTTCTGTGGGAAAGCCTGCTTCTCCCTCTCCCACTCCCCCTGCTGTGTTCCCTGTTTCACTGTGTCTCTCTCTGTCAAATAAATAAATAACATCTTAAAAAAAAAGAAAATATACATATTAAAGCCTAGCTTCTTCAATTTAACTGAAAATACAGATGTATTAAATAGTCTTAATATTCATGGTGCTGACTAAAATTTTATAGAAATTAAAAGTTACTTTAGTATAGCAACTTTCTCAGATCTATGGCAGGGGAAAAAAGACAATGGAAAGCTATAAATACAGGAAGGAAAAATCGGACTTTCATATATTGTACCTTATATCAGGCCTATGTATGAATATTTTTGATTGTTCAGTAGTATCAACCAACTGTATGTTCTTCACATGGATTGGATGCTGTAAATCTTCATTTAAAGGGTTAGTCATGAATATCACATTAGTTTCACCTGAACAAACATTCTTAAATCCAACAAATGTTGAACCTAAAACATAAGTAACAGAAAATTATTTTCTATAGAGAAAGCGATAAAATCAGTTCCATTCATGTATACTCCAGCAAATACATCATATAACACCACCCTGAACACAGAGCTCTTAGCTTATGTGGTAGATAGTTCACCGCTATTCATCTTAGATTGTTGCCTCCCTATATTAATACCATTGAATAGTCTTCTCATATTTTCTTTGAGCTTAGTTATGTGATTTGCTTTGATCAATGGGACAGGAGCAATTGTGACATAAGCAGGTCTGAAAAGTGTTTGCATATTAGGGCTCACTCTCTTTTGGTGCTCTTGGGGAATTCTGTGACTTCCAGCATGTGAATGAGCTTAGGAGACATGTGCCCCAATCACCCCCCTTACTCTAGCTAATGTCCAGCCCAAGCATTGGCAAGCACCAACCACCAGACATGGAAGTGAGATTATCCTAGACTCTCCATCCCATAAACTGATGGCAGCCTAAGGAATAATTCCAGGTAAGACTAGCAGAAGAACTATCCAACTGAACAAAGCCCAAACTCTCAATGCAAAGAATCATGAGCTAATAAATGATTGTTTAAAGACTCTAAATTTTGGAGGTATTTTGTTATGCAGCAAAGACTAACTAAAACATTGTTCTTTTAGCCTTATTGCATATATTGTGTAACCAAAAGATAAAATTTATTGAATTCAAACCTAATCTCCCTTGTACTTAAAATCCAATAACTCAAAAATAGAAAAAAAAAAGCAAAAGGTGGTTCCAAAATTCTTACATCAGTTATGTACTACTACCGCCCTTCTTGGTGATATTTTTCCTAAGGTGATATTTTATATACATGAATATGAGCCTGTAGATGAATATTAATAAAATACTACAGTAGCAGACACTGTTTGTAACCTATACAGATCTGCTTTACTGGCCCAGTGCACTTGTCCTCAGCCCCTGTAAGTACTGGCTGCCAACTACTCACACTTGCTCCTTTCTCCAGAGAACTGTCCTTGATCAGATGACAACTCCCTCTGCTAAGAGATTCTGCACTCCTTAACACCACCACCAAAGGGCTACTATGCCTAACTGGCGAATGATACAGAAGGTCCCCTTGCCTCAAGAGGGGGAAATGAAACCACACACCTCCCTGAGGTATCAAGAGGGAGCTAGACTCCAGCTGAGACCATATCCTTGCTTAGCTCTGCTTTATCCTACTTCCCTTACTCCCTTTTTTGTGAAACCATACCTTTAATAAACCACTTGCACAAGAATCCCATCTCTGGCTTTACTTTAAGACCACCTGCTTTAGACAGTGAGTACCAGAAGTGGTCCTAGGATACACACTGTAATGATACAATAATGAATTTATCTCACTTGCCGTCTGGATGTGAATGAGGACACTCTTACTGCTGGTAGGTGGAGTATGAATAGCCCCTAGAAGGCTGTAACAGTGCAACTGTTAAGATTTAACTCATGGTCTCAGGAAACAAACTGAGGGTTGCTAGGGGGTGGCAGGGGTAGGGATGGGGTGGCTGGGTGATGGATATTGGTGAGGGTCTATGCTATGGTGAGCGCTGTGAATTGTGTAAGACTGATGAGTCACAGACCTGTACCCCTAAAGCAAATAATACATTATATGTTAATAAAAAAAAGATTCCACTCATGGTGAACTGGGATAATATCTAGGTGGAAGGAAGTGCCCTGGCTGGTATGGTAACTTTGGCATTTGTGTGGTAAAGGGGAAACAGTGGTTACAAGGCAACTAGAAGTAGATGACTGTTGACCATCATTGACGCTTTGAAGAAAGAATCAATCAGAAATTCAAGGCAAACCTCAGGATCTGAAAACAAAACCAACATAGCATTCAGAGAACGTTGAATTGTCAGCCCTGGGAAGTCTCCTACGTCAAAGACAGGCCTCTGATAGAAAAGAAACAGTACTTGAGTTATGGTGGGAATACAGGGAAGATGAATTTGAGCCTTGAAACCCTGGGTTCCCCTTAAATGTTCCAGATCTGTATAAGTGGTCCACTTCTCCCTTATTAGAAGATAGCTTCCCTGTCCCAATTGTTGAAATCATAACAAGACCTCAAAAGAAAAGGCAAATCTTGCCTTTCTCAGGACCTGTCCCCATCTCCCCCTCTGGCAAACAGAGCAGTAAGTCTGGTCAAGTCTCAACATGGTCTGACTGGGGAAGTACTAAGCCTGCTAGGAGAAGAGAGGAATTATATCCCAATGGAATTGCAGTAACTAACGTGTACTGACAGGAATCAGGAGCATATATATCTGAGAGTAAATTGTGGTGGTGTTAGATCAAGGGGGGGGGCGGAGAACATAAAGCTGGATGAGGGAGTGTCACTCTGGATGGGGGTATTCTCCCTTGCTGCTGTCATGGCTTTTCTAAGTTTGGAAAATCTCACGTTCCACTTTAAAGGAAGTACAATGGTAAGGACTGTCTTGGTACACTGTGGGAGAAGGGGCAAAGTCTCTGAAAAATGAAATATTGGAATGAGTCTATTATTTAACACCAATGCATTTCAGCACCCCCCCCCCGGGATGGCCTTGGAAGAGTGTGGGATGGGCAGATTCTACTTTGGGATAGAAATTTGGGTAGTACCCAGGGTGACCCACTTTGTGTGAATTGAGAGTGGTGTGAAGGAAAGATAAACATAAAAAATGACGTAGCTAATTAGTCAGGGGCCTGGAAGGAACAAAACTGGATGACTGGGTAAAATGAAGCCTGAGGAGAAGCTTGTGCATGGGTCTCTGGGAGTAAGCACAGAGGGCATGTTAGTGATTACCAAAGAGTATCAACTATGGACGAAGCACTAAAGAAATAAATGAACAGGATGACAGAGCCAATAGATGTTACTAAGCTCTTAGGTCATATGAGTTTAAATTTCTTCAGTTGTAAAAAGATATAATAATGTATAACCCTACTTATATAAAAGGTTTTTACAATTTATAGAAACTAACATTAAATCACTGTACCAGGGCTTCCTCTGTTGTTTCAGAAGGAAAATTAAATGTCACTTCTTGAACATATACAAATATTGCCAGGGAACCATTCTTGAAATTGACTGATGTCTGACTTCTTGGCTTCTTACACTGAGCATATTCATATACAGATTCATTTAAATCATGATCTTTTTTACTAATAGTGAAACATTATTAGATATAGTCTACATATTCTTTATAGAACTTAACTGAGTAGATTTGTCAAGACTATGTTTAAACTTGCCTGAGATCTCCAGAAGGCCACTAATGGCATTGTAACTCATAAGCCCTGCATGGGGTTTCCGGGGTGCCATGTTATGTGCTGAAGCAAAGGTAGGCCAGCAAATCCCACTTCGCCCACCTTTTATAAAAGAAAGAAAGTTAGTAAGATTTATATATGCACTCACATGAACACCAAAATTGAACTTCTAAAATTTTCACCTGATGGAGGTCTAGCACTCCGATGGGCAGCAGAAAGTTCAATATTGGGATCATCATTAGTTAGGACATCAGAGCAATTAAATCCAGGGCTACTTCCAACAATTAATGAGCTCTATGTAAAAAAAAATCAAACAGTACAGCTTAAATGATAGCTTTTCCTCAAGGAAAATATGATAATAGATAATACTGAATTCTACCATAGCTAAACACAACCTTGAGGCTTGAGGAAGGGATCATTCATAAAGCCAAGGTGAAAAGGATGTGACTTTGTGCCCTGAGTGGAATGAAAGTCAAACTGGGAAGGGAAAGGTGGGTAAATTATTATATATAATGACATATTATGCTTCTGTGACCGAAATATGCCCAGGGAACAGCAGGAACAAAAAGAGGAGAGAGTATCAATACCATCTAAGCTAGTTCAGGAAAGGATTCATAGAGGGAATGAAAGTTTCAGTAACTGTGGCAAGATTAGCAGGTGGTACGCAAGAAGAGGTGAGGGGACCAGGAACGAGAGGGAAGGATAGAGCACTTCCTGACAGAATAGAATGAGAACAAAGGCAAGGGGGTTTGGACTCGCCTGGCTTTGGAGTCAAGGAGATCAATCTTATCAGAGCTTCACTAATTTTATCCTTTCTTCTTACTGTGGCGGAATTCATTTCTTACCTTAATCTGCACTGTTTTACTGGAAATTTTGTGAGATACAGCGGCTGGCATGTAAATCATTGAAGAAATGGCCATCCCGTTGTCAACCAGAGTCACATTATAAATATGCACACTTTCTGTGGTCTGTGAAACAACTTGTAGGTTACATAGTACAAAGTACAATCATAAAACAAGATAAACAATCACCACCTTGGATCACATTTACCTGAAAATAAATTCCATAATCCCAGCATGTCCAAATGGTAAATCCCTGTATAAGAGAACACCCAGGAAGGCCATCTTGGTTCATATAAATACCATATAAACCTCCATGGGCTTCATTGTCAAACCATTTTTCCATGGGATTAGATTGACCTTGTAAGGAAATAAGAAAACAGAGAATTAACATTACAAGTCATGTCCTAGAGGTTTGTAAGAAGTATTGGTTAAAGTTAACTTTTTAAAATTAGATATGTAAATCTTATGCAAATTTAACATGATAATTAAATATTGTTATGGCTTGGCCATTTATGGCTTACTCTACTCAGGATTTAATTTTATCTAATTTTGTCCATTCACCATTAGAATGAAAAAGTTTGGTTTAATTGTTAGCACATTTAACTTACTATATCTGATTAAACACAGATTTCATGAGCAAGTGCATGAAGTTTGGATTCAAAGAGTGCTAAGCCTGAAACACAATGATACCACTTGCTGTTTATAAAATGCTTCCCCTGCACATGTTTTTGTTGCTGGTGTTTCCCGGTCATCCCATTTTCAAGCTAGTTGTCACCTCCTTACAAGGTCTTCTCTGACTACCTGATTCGAAGTAGCACCTCAGTTCCTTCACATGGCCATTAAAATGATTTTCATTTGAAATTTTATTATTACTTAATCATGAATTATCCATCTCCTCTCTCCTATTAGAATGTAAGCTTCATGAGAGAAGACAGGGTGTCTACCTCACCTACCACCGTATTCCCAGGGCCTAGAAGGTAATGCAGAGATACGTGTTCATTTAACTATCTGTTGAACTGATGTATGTATGACCTTGGATCATTGTTTAACCTTTTAGACCTCAATTTCCTCAAATATAGAAAGTTTAAATGACTAATTTAGAGTAGTCTCAAAATGAAATGAAGTGACCCACATGAAGTGCCTCAATAAATGGAAGATATACTCATTATTAACACATAGGGAACACGAAGTAGATTTTTTATGAAACTTCACTTACGTCCAAATAAGATCAGCCATCTTAATACCCTCCTAACCATGCACACGTTGGAGGATTCCCAATAAAGACCAGCATCACCCCCTACAGTCTACACAGGACCAGCTCTCTTGACCAAGTCTCCTGGTATCTGAATTCCTCCTATCCTCTATTGATTTTCCTCTCTTCCTAATACTTTGGGATTGAAATTTTACTTGTCAACTGTCTGGATTCTGTTTTGTTTTCTCCATAAGAAGCTGTTCACATGGCTCTCCCTTGGTTCCACATAGTGTTGCCCCTGGGGCCCAATGTGAGTCATGATTCCCTTCCTGGCCTCCCAGACTCCACTTGCCTGGGAAGTTCACTGGACAGTCTGGTGTCCCATTCCAGGAACTTAAACCCACAAGTCCTCAGTGCTGTCTCCTATCTCAATTTCTCTAAATCCCAAACTTCCTTGTAAGCACTCTCAATTATTTAGGAATGTCAATATAGTCAGTGAAATATACATATTAGTAAATATTCATATTCATAGGTCATATTTTGACTTAAAAAAATCCAGGACAACACTTCAAAGAAGTTGCAGAAAAGTTACATATATTAAAATTTTAGTCAAAGAAAACCTTTAAGCTGTTGGGAACTAAAATATTCGATAAGAGCATATATCAAGGAATCAGTTAAATTTGTTGGCAGTTGTTTTATTCCTTCCAAAATACATTCCAAAATGTATTTTACACAAGAATAAAATTAGCTTAAGCCCAATAATTTTTGAATTTACAGAAAAATGCTGATTTACAGAATTTACAGATAAAGTGCTGATGCAAAGAATCTTAAAAATAACTATACTGAGATTTAAAAAATCAGCTGTACAAGATATATAAAGGTTTCAGAGAAAATCCCATTTCCTCTGAGGTTCTCAAGAGGTAAAGCCTGCAGCTCTAGTATTTTATTTTGATCTAATAATGCACTTGCCTAGTTGGAAAATCAAAAGGTTATAAAAAGTTATACAAAAATAAGTCACCAGTCACCCCATTGCTGGTTTTTTTTTACATTTTGTGTCGCTTTATATAAACACAAATAACCATGTATATTCCTACTTTCTTTCCTTTCTCCCACAAAACATACCATAAACAAAGCAGTATTATATATATATATGTATACACATATATGTATATTGTTCTTCAATCTCCATTTTTTAAAAAAGATTTTATTTATTTATTTGATGGAGAGACAGCGAGAGCAGGAACACAAACAGGGGGAGTGGGAGAGGGAAAGCAGGCTTCCCGCTGAGCAGGGAGCCTGATTTGGGACCCTCTCCCAGGACCCTGGGATCATGACCTGAGCCGAAGGCAGACGTTTAACGACTGAGCCACCCAGGCGCCCTGCAATCTCCATTTATCACTTAAGAATATCCTGTGGATTTCTCTCTCCATATCAGTACATTGATATGTATCTTCTTCCCTCTTTTTGAGCGGGGCCTAGTGTTCCAATGTCTGGCTTTTTATAACTACTCCACTGTATTGGACACAAGGCAGCTTGCAGGTTCCTGCTGGCACACACAATGTGTGATGAACCACCTTGGTCACAAATCATTTCATAGGTGTTACAGAGGCCAATGTTAGTTAGATTGCTAGAAGTGGAAATGTTGAGCCAAAAGCAAATGCTCCTATAATTTCAGCAGCTCTTGTCCTAGTCTCCTCTGCAGGGGTTATATTGTTTTGTCGTTCAACCAGCAATGGGTAAATGTTCTCATTTCCCTAGCCTTGCCAAAAGAGTAGCTGTTCAGTTAATATTAGAGTTTGACTCCTCCAATAGAGAGAAAGGTATCTGAGAACTAGCTGCTCATGTCCTTTGACTTCTTCAAGCTTGCAGGTTTAAGTGCACAAATAGTGAGCATTTATTCTTGTCAAGAGGAAACATGCAATAGTGTCACATCCCTATAGACAAGAATCTCTGAAGTGTTGCTTTTATGAAAGTGGTAGTGGGATGAGGTACTCATTGTTCCGACACCAGACACATCAAGAATTGAAGTGGCTGCTGGAATTTTTGGATCATAAACATGTAAATTATCTTTAAAAGCCAATTCAGGGGTGCGCAGGTGGTTCAGTTGGTTAAAGTGTGTGCCTTCAGCTCAGGTCAAGATCCCCAGTCCTGGCTCAGTGGAGAGTCTGCTTCTCCTTCTCCTTCTGCCCCTCCCTCTGCCTCCCTCCCACCCCCATTCGTGCTCTTGCACTCTCTGTCTCTCAAATAATTTTTTTTTCAAAATAAATGAAATCTTTTTTTAAAAACCTATTCATTTTTTCCTTAGACTCAATGGTATCTTAAATAATTTAGCTTGTTAAGTGCTTTCAGTATCCTGGAGGTGATATGACATATTGAACTAACAAATAATAATTATTTCTTTCTAACAAATTTGGACAAGGTATTTCCTAGTTTTAGTGACTCTTTGTCAAAAGACTTACTTGAGCAAGGTTCACCATCAATGCGGTATCCCACCCTTCCAAATCCAGCCACGATGTTATTTTGTAAGACGGTATTGGTCCCTCTGTTTATCTAGTACAGTGACAGGGAAAATGCTATGGGTCAGGCTCTTACACAATTGTACAATGAGAGCAAGTACGCAACATATATAGGAAAACTAATTACGACTACCCTTTAGGAGGAAAAATGAATTTTATTATTCAAACCATTCAAATTTACATTACAGATAAAGTATTGAAATTACCTTAGGTTTTTGGTGTAAAATCAACACTAGACACTATGCCTTAGATTTTACTAGAAAACTGCATTACAGAGATTTTTTACTTCAGTCACAAAATCCACTAGGTGTTATTCAAAATTATAAGCCAAAGACCAAATTCCAGTATTATAGCAAAGTTAGTAGGATTTTGTCACTCTTTGGTTATATTATGTTACCAATTTGATTTATTAAGAAAAAACTAAGTAAATTATAGTGGACCATAAGATTCAATAGAAGCACTTACTAGTTTAAATAAAATATGCTATATTTAAAACTGGCTGAACACAAGTATTAGGTAGTCACTAAACAATTTTCCTTTATGAGCTCAGTCAAGGTGGCAAAAAATGAAAAGTATAGAGCACAGAAGATTTAATTCTTGCCTCTGGTATCAGCAAAGGACTCAAAATCTCAACTATTTAAAGTATTAAGCAACTTTATTTTTATATATTATGATAAGAGAACAGAGTTAAATGAAACTCATAAAAGTAAAATAAGTTCCTTTTCTTTAGGAGATACAGAAAACTTTAAAGATTTGGAATTGATGTTGGATTACATTCTCACATCTATAAATAGGATGAAAAGAGAACACTCTCATAAACGTATACGAAGTTCCAGGCTTTCAGGTTTTACTTTAAGGTGATTATTAGTAGTTGCACAAAAACAAACCTCACTCCTTATCTCATCTCCCCAAAGAGCTATTTTTTAAATTCCTTTTGGCTCCTACGGCATAGGTCAGTAGAATAAAAACAAGGTGGAGCCGTATGTCCTCCAAACCCCTTTCCTGAACTTTCTATTTGCCTGCTTGTGATCTCCTCCTATACCAGAGGGCCTACAATGATTGAAGAGACTTCATGGGAAACAAGAAGGGTCCAATTATTAATACCGGATAAGAGTAAATAACTTCACATAATCATAAGAATTTTAGATGAGAAAGGGATTTTAGAGATTCTGTAGTCTAGCATTCTAATTTTCCATATGAAGAAGGAAACTAAAATCAGAGTTAAGTAGTAATGTGTGCAAGGCACTCAGTCAATTAGCAGCAGAGAGACCCTGCACCAGGACTTGGGAGTGATAATTAACGTTTGGAGAAGCAAGGAAATAAGAGAACTATTTAAACCACTGGACGTCAACACAAAGAAAACTTCGATGGCTGTGGGAGCTCACGACATCTCTCAAGAAAGTTTGCTCACTCCTTTCATTAGTTCATTTTATTAATTCACCAATCTTTATGTAAGGAGGAAACCGTTTTCAATAACATTTTGAGACTTAACAGTTTCTACAGAATTTATAATCTGTGGCATACAATCTGTAAAGCAATTACAAATTATAATTTAGGATACTCTTGTAAGGCTATGTCATTATTTTATATAATTATAAATCACCCTACCTCAATTGCTGCATGCCAGAGCGTTGAACTTAAATCTTTTCTGTTTTGATAGGTTCCTGGCCAAACTGAAAGTGCAACCAAGTTTCCTCGAACTCTGTTGGCATCCCCCCATATTCTTATGCCTGAAAAAAAATGAGTAAAATCCCCCCAAATACATACAGATTTGTAATGAGTACTATGGGGAAAGTCTTGTGTTTCTATGAAATTAGTTTTTCTAGTTTGAGCCTGACAAATCAACCTCTTAAATTTTAGAGTATGCCCTTTGAACTCGACCTCTTTAGTAGTCTAATTGCTTTAGACTCTTCTGGGGTGCCTGTTAAATATGTAGGTTCCATATATGAGGATCCACCTCTGATTTTAACATTAATTTTGTATACATTAAATGAGTTTGTATTATGCTTTATACAGATATTCAAGAAAAGATAACCTCCTTAAATCAAGTCCAATTTTTATAAAATAGTAACCTTTATTTGTGAATAATCTTTTTGATTGATAGGTAAGGAGTATTTTAAATGTCACAGTAAAAAAGTCATAGTAATTTAAATTATTCGTGATTAGATAATTCACACAAGATCATGGTCTGGTAAATAATTCTTCCAGAGTTGTACTGTCCCATATGATAGCCATGGCCACATGTAACTTTAAGCAAACTGAACTAAAACTGAACTAAAAATCCAGTTCTTCAATCATAGTAGCAACATTTTAAGTGCTCAGTGGCTATATTCAGTTTAGTAATTACCATATTAGCACAGATAGAGGCCATTGCCATTCTTTGAAAACAATCAGTGGGACAGCATGGCTCTAGAGTCTTCAGATAAGATTGTCTCAGAAAGCATATTATTTGGACAAAAATATTATCATACTACCTTCCCCCACTGTAAAGTGAATGATGTTGTCGTCTATGTCCAATCCATCTGTCCCAAACACACCAATTGCTGGGGAAAAGCCGTTGTGAAAGGCACAGCCTCGAATATAAGATGAACCACGTTCTCGAATCTATAAAACATCAGGATTCAGTGAACATTTTAAAATAAAAATAAAATATATTTAAAGAAAAAACTTGAAGTTGGTGATTTTCAGGAGACAAATCTTGATACATAAAATACTCAGAGAAAGACAATTATCATATGATCTCTCAGATATGAGGAATTTGAGAGGCAGGGCAGGGGTTTGTGGGGGGAAGAGAGGGAAAAATGAAATAAGATGGGATCAGAAGGGAGACAAACCATAAGAGACTCTCAATCTCAGGAAACTGAGGGCTGCTGGGGGGTGGGAGGGTAGGGATAGGGTGACTGGGTGATGGACATTGGGGAGGGTATGTGCTATGGTGAGTGCTGTGAATTGATGATTCACAGACCTGTACCCCTGGGGCAAATAATATACGTTAATAAAAAAAATACTCAATTCACGTTCCATAAAAGAATATAATTTCCCTGTAGATCTTTTAATCCTGGGAAATTTCCATATATCTTCAATTTATGATTAAACAAAACAAAAATGCAGATTTAAATGCAGATAAAAAATTCTGAAGTACTTTTCTATGCATTTGTATTTCTATCATTACCCATAAAATGCTAAGGAACTAAAAATTATTTTTCAGAATTGTTTATTATATGATGAGCAGGGGCTTTTTTTAATTACAAAAGTTAATACTCTAGGCAGAGGGTTACATTCAAAGGTCTATAGGAACCAGCCAATGAGTAAGTTTGGGTTTGTAACCTCAAACCTCCAAGATTATTTTTGATATCCATAAAAAATATGTTCTCTCTCATTTTCTCTTCAATCACCAGCCTTCTAAGTACATCTATTTTCCCAGTTTTGTCAGAAGTATGGATATACTATAGACATGCTTTTCATTTGAGAAATGTAAGCAATACTCACTTTGTTCAATAGAAACTATAAATACTTTTGATCACTGAAAAATAAAGTGGAGTCATGAAATAATATAGATCTTTAATTCTTTCACCTCTGCGCCCTTTTTTTACTGTTTTTTTTAACTGATTTTAAATAAATGTGTGAAATGGGTACATCAGATGCTGTTATGAGTCTAAAAAAGTTGATGGAAAAGATAACTAAGAAAGTTATATTAGATCCTGTTTTTTTTAACTGATTTTAAATAAATGTGTGAAATGGGTACATCAGATGCTGTTATGAGTCTAAAAAAGTTGATGGAAAAGATAACTAAGAAAGTTATATTAGATCCTGTTTTTTTTAACTGATTTTAAATAAATGTGTGAAATGGGTACATCAGATGCTGTTATGAGTCTAAAAAAGTTGATGGAAAAGATAACTAAGAAAGTTATATTAGATCCTGTTTTTTTTAACTGATTTTAAATAAATGTGTGAAATGGGTACATCAGATGCTGTTATGAGTCTAAAAAAGTTGATGGAAAAGATAACTAAGAAAGTTATATTAGATCCTGTTTTTTTTAACTGATTTTAAATAAATGTGTGAAATGGGTACATCAGATGCTGTTATGAGTCTAAAAAAGTTGATGGAAAAGATAACTAAGAAAGTTATATTAGATCCTGTTTTTTTTAACTGATTTTAAATAAATGTGTGAAATGGGTACATCAGATGCTGTTATGAGTCTAAAAAAGTTGATGGAAAAGATAACTAAGAAAGTTATATTAGATCCTGTTTTTTTTAACTGATTTTAAATAAATGTGTGAAATGGGTACATCAGATGCTGTTATGAGTCTAAAAAAGTTGATGGAAAAGATAACTAAGAAAGTTATATTAGATCCTGTTTTTTTTAACTGATTTTAAATAAATGTGTGAAATGGGTACATCAGATGCTGTTATGAGTCTAAAAAAGTTGATGGAAAAGATAACTAAGAAAGTTATATTAGATCATTGTCTTAGCAATTATAAGATATGACTTTTTAGTAAAGTTAAATGAAAATCAAATCAAAATCAAAATATTTTATGTTGAATATTTGCAAAAATTCAAGTACAAACCTGTCCTAAGTTAAGAAATGTTACAGCGTATCTTGGATCTGTGCTATCCCTGAAGCCTTCTTGACCACTGTGATAAAATTCCACGTTACTTATCCTTGCATTTCCTGGCAGGGTAGGGAGGGAAGAATGACAACATATTTTTCTTGAATCAGAATAGAAATTTTTGAAAATCTACACAAGTTGTAATTTTTCCTTTTTCTTCCTTCCTTCCTTCCTTCCTTTCTTTCTTTCCTTCTTTCTTTCTTTCTTTCTTTCTTTCTTTCTTTCTTTCTTTCTTTCTTTCTTTCTTTCTTTCTTATCTTAAGATCTTATTTATTTGATAGAGACACCATGAGAGAGGGAACACAAGCAGGAGGACTGGGGGAGGGAGAAGCAGGCTCCATGCTGAGCAGGGGACCCGATGTGGAGCTCGATCCCAAGACCCCATGATCATGACCTGAGCCAAAGGCAGATGCTTAATGACAGAGCCACCCAGGCACCCCAAGTTGTAATTTTTCAAATCGCAAATTCGCTTGCATCTGTTTCATGGAAATCTCATTCATTCTTCTTTGCTCCTTTAATCCAAATCAGGCAGTGTTTCTGAACTTTTTTTTCACTTCCCTCTACGAGAGCCTCTTCAGATTTTTTTCCCCATTAGCCTCCTCTCCCCATGGAATTTCAATACCACAGCATACTACATATCTGTTAATGTATGGTGACTCTTTGGAGGGCCACAAACTATTGCTCATCTAAATTTTTCTGTCCTGGGGCACCTAGGTGGCTCAGCTCGTTGAGCGTCGGCCTTAGGATCAGGTCCTGGAATGGAGCCTGCTTTGGGCTCCCTGCTCAACTGGGAATCTGCTTCTCCCTCTCCCTCTGCCCCTCCCCCTGCTCATGTACCTGTGCGCTCTCTCCCCTCTCTTGCTCACTCACTCTCTCTCTCAAATAAATAAATAAAATCTTTAAAAAATTAAATTTCTTTGTCCTGCAAGAATCAGTTTTCATCTCCTTGGTAGTGATACTGTTCCTGTTAGAGAAGCATAACATAAAGCACAAGATATAATTTACCTGACAGTTCAGTTTTGATGTTCTAAAGAGATTTGAAGGGCATTATCTTTACATAATCCTTTCCAGAATATGCATTACCAAGTATCTGCTCATCAGTTTGTCATAAGTACCACTGAGGTGACAAGAGGCAATTTCATAGATTAGTAATAACGCAATAACAATCCATGAGAGAGTACTCTGCGCCAAGGGCTGTACTAAGTGCTTAAAAGGCAATTTGTGATTTAATTCTCATACACCGTCCTGGAGGCACAGAGATTAATGGCTGGTAAAAAACAGTAGGGGATATTCCTTGTTCCAAAAACTGATTTTTAACAAAATGCATAGGAGAAGAGTTACTTTGTACTAGAAGGGAAAAGCCTGTTTCAAAACCCATGAGCCAGCATTTGGTGGAGAACATAATAATAAGATTGAGACAGAGAAGAAATGGTTACTACAGACCCTCTGGGCCTACAAAAGCCATAGATGCTTACTAACATCACAACACAATTTACAGAAGCAAGGAAAGGTTGTCATAGGAACAGGACCATCATGGGATCTGAAGTGGATTAGTATCCAAGGTCAGAGCAATTTGATCTCTCTAATAATCTATCTTTAAAAGGGGATAATATCCGGGCACCTGGGTGGCTCAGTAGGTTAAGCCTCTGCCTTAGGTTCAGATCATGATCTCAGGGTCCTGGGATCGAGCCCCACATTGGGCTCTCTGCTCAGCGGGGAGCCTGCTTCCCCCTCTCTTTCTGCTTACTTGTGATCTCTCTCTCTCTCTGTCAAATAAATAAATAAAATCTTTAAAAAAAATAAAAGGGGACAATATCTCTGCAGAGCACTATGAGGATTAAATGAGATAATATATGTAAAATCCTTAGTACAGTGCCTGGAATATCATATGACCATTGCTACTACTACCATCATTACTTAAGCTCCTGTTGACAAATAGGTAGAAGCTATAGTGGGATGGTTGCTTGCTCAATATAAAGGTTTTCTGAAATTAGAGCTGTTGCAACATGCAATAGGCAGAATTATGAACAAGGACCTGCTAAAACATTACAGGTCAAGAATAAATGACCGGTTCCTGGTTCCCAGATTGTGGGATCTAAACACCAGCTTCCAATACAAAAAACCGGCATTACTTGGAGGGATGACTTATTTCCAGGCCCAGAAAAACAAAACAAAAAACAAAAAAACCTGTGTATTTGTCATATCAGAAAGTGAAGAAGCTGATGAAACTTTTGATGCCTTGAAAGCTGATGCCTTTTGATGAAGTCAAAAGGCAGAGGCATCAAAATGAAAATGTTCTGAAGGTTACTGATGGGCCATTTTCATTTATCATTGGCAATCGGGCATTTCTAATATCAATAAGATTAACAATTACAATCCATATATGGATTAGACCATACAGTATGTTTAAATCCATAGAATGCATAATGATACCAGTAACAAACAAAAAAATAAAAATGCCTGTTACTTTTGGAAAATGGCTGGGAACCAACTCACTATTTCAAAAACTAGCTAATTAATACAAAAGACTCAAACATTTTCCCTACGTTTCCTGTATAAACTATTTCTCAGGGTAATCAAGTAGTTGACTGTGGAAGCTTCTCTTTACAGAAATAGTCTAGATTACAAATTAGGAGGGAATGACAGAATTAAAATATTACCATTTTAAACCTCCATGTTTTAATAGATCCAGGGAATGACCATTAATGGCTACTAATTTCACAAATACAGAAATAATCAGACATTGTGTCTTCTAATGGAAAAATACGCCATCAACTATGAAGAATTCTTGCCTAAAAATGGAGTCTGAGTATGATCAATTTTTTAGTTCTATCTATGATAGAAAATACAAAGGAGACAGGAACAATTTACAATCTAAGGATAAACCACTAAATTCCAGACTGTCAGAAATACTATAGAAGAGATGATCTAGCTTGTTTTATAAATAAACTATAGGAGAGATAAATGAATCATAGATTTAAGGTTCACAACCAATTGCAGCATGGTCTTATTTAGATTTGATTTGAACAAAGAGAATGCAAGCGATAGGAAGGAAAGATGAAGGAAGGTAAGAAGGAAGGAGAAAGAATGAACTGGGGGAATGTGAATAATGATTTGATGATAAGGAATTATTATTAACATTTTTATGTCTAATCCTTGTAGATATTTTTAAGGAAGTCTTGTAAAGTTACATACTTAAATATTTTTAGATGAAATAATATATGATTGCTTCATTCACAATATCCAAGATAGGGAAACAACTTAAGAGTCCCCCAATGGATGAATCGATTAAAAAATGAGGCATAAATGAACAATGGAATATTATTCATCCATAAAAAGAAGGAACTCTCACCATTTGCTACAACACAGATGGACCTTGAGGGCATTATGCTAAGTGAGATAAGTCAGAGAAAGAAAAATACTGTATGATGCTTATATCTAAGCATCTAAATGCTTAGATGCTTAGAAACTAAAAAGGCCAAATGCATAAAAGCAGAGAGTAGAATGGTGGTTACCAGGAGCTAGGGTGGTGGTGGTGGTGGTGGGAATTAGGAAGATGTTGTTTATGGGTACAAACTTGGAACTAGTGGAGAAATAAGACTTGGAGATCTAATGTGCAACATAGTGATTACAGTCAACAATACTGTATTATAAACTTCAAAGGTGCTAGGAGACCAGATCTTAATTGTTCCTGTCACAAAAAAGATGTAATAATTATGTGACATGATAGAGATGTTAGCTGACATTACAGTGGTAATCATATTGTGATACACAAATGTATCAAAATAAACCCAGTATATACCTTCAACTTACACAATGCTATATATCAATTATATCTCAATAAAAAAAATATATGCACTTGTTTCAAAATAACCCAGGGACTTAAAGAGAGTGGGTGGTCATACAGTTGAAACAAGATTGACCAAAGTTGATCACTGTGGTAACGACGGCTGGGCACACTGGGATTCATTATACATTTCTCTATGTTTGAAAACTTTGCATATGTTTTAAATTTTCTTTCAAATAAAAGTAACAGATCGATTGTGCATTTTATAAACAACTTCTGTTTGGGTGAGAGGCTAGGCTAGCTGTCACCGAGGGTCATTGTTAATTCGATAATCCTTACTGTCTGTGAAGATAAAATGAGTAGAAAAATGTTACAGATTTGCTTTTGGAGGGTAGCATATTAGCTTACATAATCCCTCTCAAGGAAGATTTTTCTGTGTTAAAAACAAGAAAACCAGCCCAAATTGAGAGTTGGTTATGCTCCACTCATGTCACCAAACCAAGACCGAACTTAAAGCTTCTCTCCCAGAAATGGAATCTTAAACCAGTCTATCAGGAATCAACAGATCAGCACTAGTTAGGTAATGTGCCTGATTAGCCCCTGCCATCCCCTATAGGGAAGTAGCCTTGCAATAACCAGTTTATTTTTTTGCCTCATATACCTCCCGGGTTCCTGTTCTCTTCTGCCTATAAAAGTCTTTCATTTTGCACAGCTCTTTGGAGCTCTTTTTTATCTGCTAGATCAGATACTGCCTGATGCATGAATCACTGAATAAAGCCAGTATGATCTTTAAAATGTACTCACTGAGGGACGCCTGGGTGGCTCAGTGGGTTAAAGCCTCTGCCTTCGGCTCAGGTCATGATCTCAGGGTCCTGGGATTGAGCCCCGCATCTGGCTCTCTGCTCAGCAGGGAGCCTGCTTCCCCCCCTCCCTCTGCCTACCTCCCTCTGTCTACCTGCCTCTCTGCCTGCCTCTCTGCCTACTCATGATCTCTCTCTGTCAAACAAATAAATAAATAAATAATCTAATAAATAAAATAAAATAAAATAAAATGTACTCATTGAATTTTTTTAAAAACACATGTGATCCTAAAAAGAAGTGTGAATTATTCAAGAATTGACTGAACACAAAAAGAGACTATGCTGTATTTCAAATTTGTACCAACCTTTAAACGTCATCATATTCTGAGTGAATGAGCTGACCAGGACACGCGCACCGAAAGAGTCCTTGAACCAACCTGGATAATCTTCACCAAGTATTTTGATGTTCCTACTCAGTAGCCCAACATCAGCTGCTAACGTATAGCTCTGACCTGTTCCAGGAACATGGTATCTTTCAGCTGCAACAGAAGGACAGCTAGATTATTACCAATGCCGAAAAATACCTGTGTTTATTAGTTCCTTTGTAATTCACAAGCCACATAACTTTCTAATATGCACAAATTAATTAGATTTGCATGCTTAAACATATATAGATGTCAGACTGAAATTATGATATCTTTTAATTTTTTTCTTTCCAAGTTTTTACTTAAATTTCAGTTAGTAAACATACAGTATAATATTAGTTTTGGGTGCAGAATTTAGTGATTCAATACTTATATATGACACCCAGTGCTCATCACAAGGGCCTTCCTTAATTCCTGTCACCGAGTAAAGCCATCCCCACCCCCACCTCCGCTCTCGTAACCATCAGGTTGTTCTCTATAATTAAGAGTCTTTTTTTGGTTTTCATGTCTTTTCCCCCCACCATGTTCATTTGTTTTGTTTCTTAAATTCCATATATGAGTGAAATCATATGGTATCTGTCTCCGATTGACTTACTTTGCTTAGCATAATACATATCTCTAGCTCTAACCACATCATTGCAAATGGCAAGATTTCATCCCTTTTGATGGCTGAGTAATAATCCATTCTGTGTGTGTGTATGTGTGTGTGTGTGTGTGTGTGTGTGTGTGTGTGTGTATTCCACCTCTTCCTTAACCATTCATCAGCTGATGGACACATTTGGGCTCTTTCCATAATTTGGTTATTGTTGATAATACTGCTATAAACATCGGGGTGCATGTGTCCCTTTGAATTAGTATTTTTGTATCCTCTGGGTAAATACCTCATAGAGCAATTGTTGGATCATAGGGTAGTTCTATTTTTAACATTCTTGAAGAACCTCCATGTTGTTTTCCACAGTGGCTGCACCAGCTTGCATTCCCACTGATAGTGTAAGAGGGTTCCCTTTTCTCCACATCCTCATCAACACGTGCTGTTACCTGTGTTATTAATTTTAGCCATTCTCACAAGTGTGGGGTGGTATCTCATTGTAGTTTTGATTTGTATTTCTCTGATGATGAATGATGTTGAGTATCTTTTCATGTGTCTGTTGGCCATTTGTATGTCTTCTTTGGGTGTTAAGTTTGATAAGTTCTTTATAGATTTTGAATACTAACCGGTTATCAGATATGTCATTTGCAAATATCTTCTCCCATTCCAAAGGTTGCCCTTTACTTTTTGTTGATTGTTTCCTTCACTGTGCAGAAGGTTTTTATCTTGATGAAGTCCCAATAGTTCATTTTTGCTTTTCTTTCCTTGCCCCTAGAAATGTGTCTAGTTAGAAGTTGCTATGACTGATGTCAGAGGTTGTTTCCTGTGTTCTCCTCTAGGATTTTAATGGTTTAGTATCTCACACTTAGGTCTTTCACCAATTTTGGTTTTGTTTTTAAAGATTTATTTACTTGAGAGAGGGGGGCAGAGGGAGAGGAAGAGAGAAAAAGAAGTGACTCCCACTGAGCGTGGAGGCCAACCTGAGGCTCAATCTCATGACCCTGAGATTATGACCTGAGCTGAAATCAAGAGTCAGATGCTCAGTGAACTGAGCCACCCAGGCGCCCCTCCATTTTGAATTTATTTTTGTGTATGGTGTAAGAAAGTGGTGCAGTTTCATTGCATGTTGCTGTCCAGTTTTCCCAAAACCATTTTTTAAAGGTACTGTTTTTTTTTCATTTTAATTAATTAAATTTAATTAACATGTACTGTATTATTAATTTCAGAAATAATTTAGTTGTTCATCAGTTGCATATAACATCCAATGCTCATTACATCAAGGGCTGTCCTTAACGCCCATGACCCCATCCTCCCACCCAACTCCCCTCCAGCAACCCTCAGTTTGTTTGCTATAGTTAAGAGACTCTGACGGTTTGTCTCCCTCTCTGTTTTCATCTTATTTTTCCTTCTCTCCCTCATGTTCATCTGTTTTGTTTCTTAAGTTCCACATGTGAGTGAAATCATATGATATTCATCTTTCTCTGAATGACTTATTTTGCTTAACACGATACCCTGTAGTTCCAACCATGCTGTGGCAAATGGCAAGATTCCATTTCTTTTTGATGGCTGAGTGATATTCCATTATATATATATACACCACATCTTCTTTAATCATTCATACATTGATGGACATCTGGGCTCTTTCCATAGTTTGGCTATTGTGGACCTTGCTGTTATAAACATTGGGGTGCATGTGTCCCTTTGAATCACTATGTTTGTATCCTTTGGATAAATACCTAATAGTCCAATTGCTGGGTCATAGGGTAGCTCTTTTTTTAACTTTTTGAGGAACCTCCATACTGTCTTCCAGAGTGGCTGCACCAGTTTGCATTCCCACCAACAGTGCGAGAGTGTTCCCCTTTCTCCACATCCTCGCCAACATCTGTTGTTTCCTGACTTGTTAATTTTAGTCATTCTGACATCTGTGAAGCGATATCCCACTGTGGTTTTGATGTGTACTTCCCAGATGTCAAGTGATTTTGAACATTTTTTCATATGTCTGTTGGCCATGTGTATGTCTTCTTTGGGGAAATGTCTGTTCAGTCTTCTGCCCATTTCTTGCCTGGATTCTTTGTTTTTTAGGTGTTGAGTTTGATAAGTTCTTTATAGATTTTGGATATTAGCCCTTTATCTGATATGATGTTTGCAAATATCTTCTCCCATTCTGTAGGTTGCCTTTTAGTTTTGTTGACCGTTTCTTTGTTGTACAAAAGTTTTTATCTTGGGGTGCCTGGGTGGCTCAGTGGGTTAAAGCCTCTGCCTTTGGCTCTGGTCATGATGTCAGGGTCCTGGGATCGAGCCCGCATCAGGCTCCCTGCTCAGCAGGAAGCCTGCTTCCTCCTCTCTCTCTGCCTACTTGTAATCTCTCTCTGTCAAATAGATAAATAAAATCCTTTAAAAGAAAGTTTTTATCTTGATGAAGTCCCAATATTCATTTTTGCTTTTGTTCCCCTTGCCTTTGAAGATGTGTCTAGCAAGAAGTCACTGTGGCTAAGGTCAAGGATGTTGCTGCCTGTGTTCTCCTCTAGGATTTTGATGGATTCTTATCTCACATTTAGGTCTTTCATCCATTTCAAATTGACTTTTGTGTATGGTCTAAGAAAGCGTTCCAGTTTCATTCTTCTGCCTGTTGCTGTCCAGTTTTCCAACAGCATTTGTTGAAGAGGCTGTCTTTTTTCCACTGGGTATTTTTTCCTGCTTTGGAAAAGTTTAGTTAACCATAGAGTTGAGGATCCATTTCTGGGTTCTCCATTCTATTCCATTGACCTATGTGTCTGTTTTTATGCCAGCACCATACTGTCTTAATGACTACATGTAACATAGCATGAAGTCTGGAATTGTGATGCCTACAGCTTTGCTTTCCTTTTTAAAGACTGCTTTAGCTATTTGGGGTCTTTTGTGGTTCCATACAAAATTTAGGATTGTTTGCTCTAGCTCTGTAAACAATGCTGGTGGTATTTTGATAGGAACTGCATTAAATGTGTAGATTGCTTTGGGTCTGTAGACATTTAATGATATTCGTTCTTCCATTCCATGAGAATGGAATGTTTTTTCATTTCTTTATGTCATCTTCAATTTCTTTCATCAGTGTTTTACAGTTTTCAGAATACAGATCTTTTACTTCTTTGGTTAGGTTTATTCCTAGACAGATTTCTGAACATTGAATTTGTATCCTGTGACTTTACTTAATTCATGTATTTGTTCTAGCAATTTTTTGGTGGAGTCTTTTGTTTCTTCTATATAGGTTATCATGTCATCTGCCAATAGTGAGAATTTGACTTCTTCCTTGTCAATTTGGATGCCTTTCATTTCTTTTTGTTGTCCAATTGCTATGGCTAGGACTTCCAGTGCTATGTTAAATAGCAGTGGTGAAAGTGGACATCACCGTTTTGTTCTGAATGCGAGAAAAAGTTCTCAGTTTTTCCACATTGAGGATGATATTAGCTGTGAGTTTTTCATGTATGTCCTTTATTACATTGTCCCTTGTTTGTTGAGGGTTTTTATCATGAATGTATGTTGTTCTTTGTCAAGTGCTCTTTCTGAATCTATTGAGAGGATCATATGGCTCTTATCTTTTCTTTTATAAATGTGGTGTATCATATTGATTCTTTTGGTGAATATTGAATTACTCTTGCAGCCCAGAAATAAATCCCACTTGACCATGGTGAATGATTCTTTTAAGGTACTGTTAGATTCACTTTGCAAGTATTTTTTGAGAAGTTTTACATCCATGTTCATCAGGGATATTGACCTGTAGCTATTTTTTTAGGGAAGTCTGCCTGGTTTTGGTATCAGGGTAATGCTAGCCTCATAGAGCGAATTTGGAAGTTTTCCTTCTATTTGTATTTTTTGGAATAGTTTGAGAAGAATAGGTATTAATTCTTTAAGTGTTTGGTAGAATTCATCTGTGAAGCCACCAGTTCCTGAACTTTTGTTTATTGGGAGATTTGTGATTACTGATTCAGTTTCTTTGCTGGATATTGGCCTACTCAAGTTTTCTATTTCTTCCTGTTTAAGTTTTGGAAGTTTACAAGTTTCCAGGAATTCATCCATTTCTTCTACGTTGTCCAATTTGTTGGCATAGTTTTTCATAGTATTCTCTTATAATTGTTGTTATTTCTATAGTGTTGGTTGTTATTTCTCCTCTCCTTGTTTGTGATTTTATTTATTTGAGTCCTTTCTTATTTCTTCTTGATAAGTCTGGCTAGGAGTTTATCAATTACATTAATTTTTTCAAAACACCAGCTCCTGGTTTCATCTATATGTTCTACTGTTTTTTTTAGTTCCTATATCATCTATTTCTGTTTTAATCTTTATTATTTCCCTACTTCTCCTGGGTTTAAGCTTTGTTTCTTGTTCTTTTTCAACCTCTGTTAGGTATACAGTTAGATTGTTTGAGACTTTTCTTGCTCCTTGACATAGGCCTATATTGCTATATACCTCCTTCTTATGGCTGCTTTGCCTCATTCTAAAGGTTTTGGACCATTGTATTTTCATTTCTATTTGTTTTCATGTATTTTTTTAAAGATTTTTTTTTATTTATTCATTTGACACGGAGAGAGAGATTACAAGTAGGCAGAGAGGCAGGCAGAGAGAGGAGAGAGGAGGAAGCAGGCTCCCTGCTGAGCAGAGAGCCCGATGTGGGCCTCGATCCCAGGACCCTGGGATCATGACTGTTTTCATGTATTTTTTAATTTCTTCTTTGATTTCCTGGTTTGCCTATTCGTTGTTTAGTAGCATGTTGCTTAACCTACATGTATTTGTGGCCTTTCCAAATTTTTTCTTGTTGCAGACTTCAAGTTTCATAGTGTTGTCGTCAGAAAATATGCATGGTATGATCTCAAACTTTTTGTACTTGTTGAGGCCTAAGTTGTGACCCAGTATGTGATCTATTCAGATGAATGTCCCATGTGCCCTTGAAAAGAATGTGTGTTCTGCTGGTTTAGGATAAAATGCTCTGAATATGTGTGTTAAGTCCATCTGGTCCAGTGTGTCATTCAAAGCCATTGTTTCCTTGTTGATTTTCTACTTAATCAGTCCATTGTTATAAGTGGGTGTTAAAGTCCCCTACTATTCTTGTATTGTTATCAATTTGTTCCTTTATGTTTATTATTAATTGTTTTATAGATTTGGGTGCTCCCATGTTCAGGGCATAAATATTTACAGTTGACAAGATGGGACCAGGGAGAAAGACAAAGCATAAGTGACTCTTAATCTCAGAAAACAAACTGAGGGTTGCTGGAGGGGAGGGGAGTGAGAAGGATGGGGTGGCTGGGTGATGGACATTGGGGAGGGTGAGTGCTGTGAACTGTTTAAGACTGATGATTCACAGACCTGTATCCCTGAAATAAGTAATACATTATATGTTAATAAAAAATATTTACAGTTGTTAGATTTTCTTGTTGGATAGTCTCTTTTATTATGATATAATTCCCTTCTTCATCTCTTGTTACAGTCTTTGTTTTAAAAATCTAGTTTGTCTGTATAAGTATCACTAGTCCAGCTTTCTTTTGACATCCATTTGCATGATAAATATTTCTCCATCCCCCCACTTTCAATCTGCAGGTGTCTTTAGGTCTAAAATGAGACTCTTGCAGACAGCATATAGATGGGTCTTATTTTTTTTATCCATTTTGACAACTTATGTCTTTCGTTTGGAGCATTTAGTCTATTCACATTCAGAATAATTGTTGATAGATACATATTTAGTGCCATTTTACTACCTGTTTTGTTATTGTTTCTGGAGATTTTTATGTTCCTTTCTTGTCTTTGTTGCTTTTGGTCTTTGCTTTCCACTCAAAGAGTTCCCTTTACTATTTCTTGAAGGTCTGGTTTAGTGGTCACAACCTCCTTTGCTTGTCTGGGAAACTCTTTATCTCTCCACCTATTTTGGATGACAGCCTTGCTGGATAGAGTATGCTTGGCTGCAGATTTTTCCCATTCAGCACGTTGAATATATCATGCCACTCCCTCTGGCTTGCTAAATTTCTGTTGAGAGTTCTGCAGCTTGCTTAATGGGTCCTCCCTTGGAAGTGAGGGACTACTTTTGTCTTCCTGCTTTTAGAATTTTTTTCTTTATCACTGTATTTTGCACATTTAACTATAATATGTCTTGGTATTGGCCTATTTTTGTTGATTTTGATGGTAGTTCTCTGTGCCTCTTGGATCTGGATCTGTTTCCATCTCCAGATTAGGGAAGTTTTCTGCTATGATTTCTCCAAATATATTTTCTGCTCCCTTTTCTCTCTCTCTCTCTCTTCTTCAGGGACTCTTATGATATGAATGTTAGTATACTTTACTAATGGAGTCACTGAGTTTCCTAAGTCTATTCTCGTGATCCATCATTCTTTCTCTCTTTTGTTCAGCTTCATTTTTTCCCATTATTCTATCTTCTACATCACTTATTTATTCCTCCGTTTCTTCCATCCTTGTGTTCACTGCATCCGATCTTTTTCGAATCTCAGTTATTGCATTTTTCATTTCTGACTGATAGTTTTTTAACTATTTTACCTGTTTTTTTACTATTTTATCTTTTAAGGGCCTCCATGAAATCTTCCATTCTTTTCCCAAGCCCAGTGAGTATCCTTATGATTGTTGCTTTAAATTCTCCATCAGGCACATCACTTATATATGTTTCCCTTAGATCTCTGGCCATGACCTTATCTTATTCTTTCTTGTGGGATGAATTCTTCCACCTTGTCATTGTGTCTACATCTCTGTCTTCTTCTGTATGTTAGAAAATCCTGTTATGTGTCCTGCTCCTTGGAGTAATGGCTTTATGAAGAAGAGATCATCTAGTGTCCAGGCCCTGACACTTAAAGCAGTGTCTCTAATGTGTGCTGTGTACACTTGGCTGTTGTATTTTGGCTGCTCTATTCTTCAGGCCAGTAATTTGCAGAGTTTCTCCTTGCCTGCAGTAGGTAGTGTTCGGTTCTTGGCCAGAGTGTGGCAAATTTGAACTAGGTATGTTCTGATCTGCTTATTAAGTGAGACCTGATGCTACTTCCACTAGAACTGAAACCCTGCAGAACTCTCTGGTCAGGACACACTGTGTGGGCAGGCATTCCTGATGGTCTTCTGGGGAAGGGGCCTACTGTATTGGGAGTGAGGCACACTTGATCAAGAAGGGCCATACTGGCAGAGTGCAGGGGGATGAGACTTGGTGTGAGAGGGTTAGGCAGCCAGTGTCGGTGCTGTGCTGTTTACTCCAGGTGGCTCTGCATTTATGCTGAGGGATGGGAGTGGGAAATGGCACCAGGGAGCTCCTTTGCCTCCAGAGAGGAGTCACTGTGATGCTGCCTCTCAGGGAAGCACTGCCAGAAGAGCAATTAATCTCCACACTGTGTCACAGGCATTTTTCAGATCACGGGTTCCACAGCATCTCCCCCCTCAGGTTGTACGCTTGCCTTCTGTCCAGGAGCAGCGTGGTGTCCATGAGGCTCTATCTCAGCCAAGACTGCAGGCTTTTAAAACTCCAGGCTTCGTGAAGGTGGTGTGGGCAGGGGCCTGGGCTGGCCTCCTGGGGAAGGGTCTCACTATGCTCTGACTGAGGCAGGCCTGACCGAGAAAGGTAGTTGTCCCAGTGCGTAGGGCTGTGGGACTTGGAGCAGGCAGTCTAGGCAGTGGGTGTTGGGGCTGAGCTGTATTCCACATGTGCCTCTGCACCTACGCTGAGGAGTGGTGGAGGGAATTGGTGCCTACTGCTTCTTTGTCCATGGAGAGGAATCTCCTTGAAAGCTACCTCTCCCGGAAATGCTCCAAGAAGAGGGAACAGTGTCTTTCTGTTTTAGGCATTCCTCAAATCCTGCCATTTGCGCCCCGCACTCCCACCCTTGCTTGCCTTCTCTTCAGGAACAGGGCAGCACCCTCAGGGCTCTATCCCAGCCAGTCCCCCGACCTTTGAAACTCCAGTCTTCAAGCCCCATTGGTAGCAAAAATTCATGAAAATCAGCCCCTCTGTTTTCCTAGCCAGTGGTTTTGGGGAAATGTTCACCTTGTACTTTCCCCTGTGTGCTATGCTCTTTCTTGCCCTTCTCTGCTATCAGGGCTTCTTCCCCTACACAAAACCGGTGATCTGTTTCTCCCCCAACCAAGTCTCTGCACTTCCTACCTTCCTCAATGTGGCCTCCTCTCTCCTTCTCGTTGTGAATTTTGTTCTGTCAGACTTCAGAATGATTTCTTGGGTATTTACAATGACTTGATAGTTATTTAGTTGTATTTGAGGGACCAGATGAGTCCAGGGTCCTCCTACTACATCACCATCTTAGATCCTCCCATGATACTTTTTAATTTATAACATGAAATGCATTCAAAAGCATTTCTTCTATTTATACCAAGAAGTTATGAGAATCAGCAATCTTATAATAATCATCTTATATCCCCCCATGATACTTTTTAATTTAGGACAAAGATGCTCTTGAATCAAAGGTTCTCAAAATTCAGTGTGCATAAGAATCACCTTGGGGGTACCTGGGTGGCTCAGTCGGTTAAATGTCTGACTCTTGATTTTGGCTCAGGTCATGATCTCAGAGTCGTGAGATCAAGCCCTATGTGGGGCTCTCCACTCAGTGGGGAGTCTGCTTGAGATTCTTTGATTCTCTCTGTCCATCTCCCTCTGCCCCTTCCCCCCATTCCACCCCACTGCCAGTGGTCACGCTCTTTTAAATCAATCAATCAATCAATCAATCAATCAATCAATCTTTTAAAAAAATCACCTAGAAGCTTGCTTAAGACAGAAAGTGCTAGCCTTGCCCCATGGGATAGTGTAAGTAGTCTTTGCTCAATATTTGGTGAATCATTACAAAGGAGAGCACTAAAAATGTGGCTATTTCAAGACCTTCTAATTATGTATCTATTTAGTTAAAAAACAGCCACTTACCAAGGTGAGTGTAGGAAAGGGTATCATTGAGAATGAGAATTTTCTGGTCATGCAGTATTTTAATGATACTTCTAGTTTCTGTCTGGTGGAAATCATAGCTTGTGGTTGTTATCACAATCTCTTCTCCCTCCTTAGAAAAATTCAAGTGCCGAATTCAAGAACAATTTTTAAAATAGGTTTCTATTTCTTAATAATAACAGTTTAAAAATTCTAATTTAATTCACATCTGATTAGCAATATGGTATTATCAGAAGAAACAAACTATACATTGAAGTCTCTAAAAATAAATATGCTTGGGTTTGATATGAAGGATTCTAAATTTTGATTTATCTCAGCATTTCCTCAAATTTAATTCAGTCATTAAATAAAATCATAGGTAATATACTTTTTAAAAATTAAATAGATCAAAGCAAATATATTCATAATTTTATTAAAAACTGGTCTGTACAAAATTCTTAAGACTTAAGAAATTTCCCCAGGCTTTTTCTTTTTACACAATTAACTATTGCTTGGTATTCCTGAAATGTGGGAAAGACACACATAAAAAACTTTCTTTACTCAAAAACTTTCATATTTTCCTCTCATAACTAATATATAAATAATATTCTTTATATATTCTGAAGGCTCTTTAAAGTTCCCAATTTTTAAATACCTGCTATGAGGTAAGCTTTTGAGTGTAAGCTAATACAAAATATACATTTCTCATCTGATTAATCCTATGAGAAAGTAAATGTCCATGAGATTAAGAAAGAAACCTTTTTAAGTTGACTCACTATGTGCATTCAGTTCCCACCACATACTATTTCCTGTACCTGCCAATCCACAGCATCCATTAGAGATAGGACTTTGGAACCTGCCTCTGCAGTTTCTGAGAGCTTAGTTTTATATACCGAACGTGGAATTCCATGAAGATCCAGCTCACCGAACACCCCTGAAGGAGAAAAATTTCTACTTATTCACCACATGGTACTGAGGTAGGTGTTAGTATAAAATGAAATAGTACACTGATATATTTTAATAAGTGATTGGATATTTTATAATGAATGGAATGAATTTGGATTATCTGCTCAGGGCTATACTAGAAGACTTTGACCTCTGACCCACTTCTAGGAATCTGGTCCCTAGAAATTAAATCCAGTCCACAAGGATATGTGAATAAGGATGCCTACTATGATAATATTTGAAAATATCGGAAAACTGGAATAAATCTAATGTACATTAATAAGAGGATGATGGAATAAATTATAATATACTAATACAGTAGGATAATATACTTTAAAAAGGAAGGCAGTTATCTGTAAATATTGATCTGGAAAGACATCCATAATATGTTAACTGAGAAAGAAAACTTAATATCTTTAGTTTGACATCTAAAAACTACTAACTATTGATACCAGTTTCCTCATGATGGGGTAGAATTGGAAAGACATATTTTTTTTCTTTTTTTTTTCTTTAAGATTTTATTTATTTATTCGACAGAGCGAGAGAGAGAGATTACAAGTAGGCAGAAAGGCAGGCAGAGGGAGAGGAGGAAGCAGGCTCCCTGCCGAGCAGAGAGCTCGATGCGGGGCTCGATCCCAGGACCCTGAGATCATGACCTGAGCCAAAGGTGGAGGCTTTAACCCACTGAGCCATCCAGGTGCCCCAGACGTATATTTTTTCTTAATAGTTTTTCTTGATATTGTTTGTGTTATTTGAAATGCTACTTTTCAAACAAAAAAAATAAACTCACAAAAGCAAATATTTTTCAAGATTGAATTTGTCTGCCTTGAGACATTTACCAGTGGGGAGCTGACTAATTCAATCTGATGCCATTTTTTAGGTTTCTCTTTCCTGACTGTCACTGCTTTAGAAACTCTATGGGAAAGCAACTGCTGCACATGCCTGTATGTATCTTTTCAATAAATATCCAGCAGTGTTAATAAATGTGGTTACTAATTATGAGCAAATAAACCCTCTCAGTTCCTTTACTTTCCAGGCTTAGATAGGAATACACACAGCCATCGCTTCTCGGCCTTTTGGCTAAGATCAAGTGTAGTATCTGTTCTTATCAGGAATACACACAGCCATACAAATACAATTGGAAAATATAAAGTTCAGCAATAGTTACGATTAGATAACTGATAGCAGAGTCAATTGATCCACAGATTATTAATACTGTAAGTAAAATAATGTGCAGAAAAGTTACCTTTTAAGGAAAAGGGCACCAAAATATGAAAAAGTATGCTTGTTTATATAAAGGGAAAATTATAAAGAAAACCAGATTGGAGAAATAATACACATATAGAGAGATTTATGTTAGTTCTGCAATGGATTACATTTTGGTTTCAAATACATACATCTATACCTATTTTAGTGTAACATGTTTCAATTAAAATTTTTAATTTATTTTTATAACCCTTTATTTTTTAACATCTTAATTTTATTTTTTTCAGTGTTCCAAGATTCATTATTTATGCACCACACCCAGTGTTCCATGCAATGCGTGCCCTCCTTAATACCCACCACCAGGCTCACCCATGCCCCCACCCACCTCCCCTCCATAACCCTGTTTGTTTCTCAGAATTCACAGTCTCTCATCTTTCATCTCCCTCTCCGATATAACCCTTTAGTGTAAATAAACGTCTGTAAAAGTTTCTGATACCATAACATCTTGAACTGATAACAGGTATTTTAGTGTATATGTTTTAAAATAGATTTTCAAAATTGATATGATACTTTTAGTATCTGGAAACACATACCTAAGACCTTTGATCCTTGATTTGGTCCTTCTGGAAGAGTCCACTCTGGAGTAGAATGATTTCCTCTAAGAACAATCTGTAATTCTCCTTTAAAAGGGTTGTCTTCCCAGCCACCAATCAATCTACCTCCCTGCAGTGAAGTGAAAATTGTTAATACTTAAAAATTGAACAGAAAAAAAATTTGCCCATAAAAAAGGAATTAGGAAGATACTGGCAGCCTCTAGTGAAAACCAATGAAATCAGGGGCACCTGGGTGGTTCAGTGGGTTAAGCCCCTGCCTTCGGCTCAGGTCATGATATCAGGGTCCTAGGATGGAGCCCTGCATCGGGCTCTTTGCTGAACAGGGAGCCTGCTTCCCCCTCTCCCTCTGCCTGCCTGTCCGTCTACTTGTGATCTCTCTCTGTCAAATAAATAAATAAAATCTCAAAAAAAAAAAAAGAAAGAAAGCCAATGAAATCTGTTATACAAAGAACCGTATTGTATGTGGAAGTGACCGTGATTTAACCCTGGCACTTTGGGATGGGCAGCTTAAATGACTTTACCCAAATTCCCAACTGACAGTGAGACTTGAGGACTCAGTTGATGCTTTATTTTACCTCAAAGCTCATGCAACTAAATACCAAAATATTGCATATCTTTAAAGCAGTAAAGTCCTTTTTTTATCAATGAAAAGCTACTTCACACTTTTACTTCTAAAAAATGTATTTGAAAGAGAGAGCACGAGAGTGAGCATGAGCCGGGGGAGGGGCAAAGGAAGCGGGAGAAGCCGACTCTAGCTGAGCTAGGTGCCTGATGAGGGAGCCCAGTCCCAGGACCCTGGGATCATGACCTGAGCCAAAGGCAGATGCTCAACTGACTGAATCACCCAGGTGCTCCTACACAGTTTTACTTTTTTAAAAAAATTATTATTTGCCCCAGGGGTACAGGTCTGTGAATCACACATTTACTTTTTAATAGCACTTCATAGCTTTGGTTAGGCCATTCTTTTTAATTAACAATAATAAAAGACTGACAGAACAACTCAACTCATTATACTGTTACATGTTCAAGACCATCTGAGGTTTATGAGAGAATGAGGTGATTGCTCCAAACAGTTGAAATATTTTTAGGAGTTTTCTCCTGTGTTCATAATTCCATCTATGTCCATCCATTTTAAGAAACACTATTTTCTAAGAAAAAGAAAGCCTGAAAATCTTTTATTTTTTCCCAGAACCCCTTGGGGATTCTCTGGTAGTGAGAGCAAGGTGCGGGTTTAGCGTTACCTAACAGTAATACGAATTTTCTACGTAGGATTAAACATGGGCAAACTTCACGGTAACAATTACTCTCTGAGGAATATGCAGCCACCAGTTAGAAGGACAGCAGACACATACTGGACTTAACAAGGCTCGCAACTCACAGGTTAGAGCCAAGTGTGTTTTTTATTCATAGCGATTGAATATGCTTTCTTGTCATCCTTTTCAGGAAATCCCCAACATCTTAGAATTTGACTAATCGTGTTATAAAAGACCCTCCTCTTACCTGAAGTGATATATAGGTAGCATTCAGAACAACTTTTCTGTCAGGAGACGCGGCCGCTCCCACGCCGTGTCTGTCTTCCAGCTCTAGAACTCCCCAAATGACAAGACTGCCCACTGGCGGCATGTCTGTGTCTGCTACCACCCATGCTCCTATAAAACAGTACTTTAATATAAGAAATATAATTCATACTATAGCTGATAGATAAAAAACACTGACACCCTTACCAGCCAGTCCTGGTTTCAAAGTTTGTAACCCTTTTTCCACACAGTGACGTACATTTGACTCTCCCAGAAAATCTATTATCCTTAATATTCATGTTTAAATCCACACAAAACCCAGAAGGCTAGGTCTGGTATCCAGGACACAATATCAGAATCCATTTCTTCACATTTGCTCTTTCAAAGTTGTTGCATAAAGGTGGAGTTCTAACTTTGTGCTGTCTAGCCTAATGTCACACAAACAAGCATTTTGTTTCTGTTTATGTACTTACCTTCAGGAATAACCACATTTGCTCCGGGGTGAGGTATGGTATAATTATTTTCTCGAGATGATTGCCAGAAAGAATCATTTGACCATAAGCTGAAAAGAGAAGAGAAATAGTTCCACTAAGTATTATCTTTATATACTTAATGACCATGTCCCTATACTACATGTTTTGGGATGATACAAAGCAAATGAGAGAATTTATAATTTTGCTAAGTAGGCAAGCTGATATGTGCAATTGGTAGAATACTCAACACATATGACTATACATATAGCTTTTTTTTCTCCATTAAAGAAAACTTCCTTTTCATCTATAATCTGAATCATCTTTCTTCCACTAAATCCTCATTGTGATACCCAAATTTTGGCTAAAATGTAAATTATTTAATTTCCTTATAATATTTCACATGGTAGAAGGGTGCCTGGGTGGCTCAATGGGTTAAGCATCCAACTCTTGATTTTGGCTCAAGGCATGATCTCAGGGGTCGTGAGACTGAGCCCCACTTCAGGCCCTTCACTCAGCAGGGAATCTGCTTGAGATCCTCTCTCTCCCTCTCTTTGCCCCTCCTCTGGCTTGTGCTCTCTCTCTCTAAAATAAATAAATCTTAAAAAAAAAAAAAAAGACTTCACATGGTAGAAAGTGAAAAGAAATTCATCCTTTGTCCTTTTAAAGACCCTTGCATATGGCACAACTGCATGGGGGAAAGGGGAAGGAGGATCTGGTTGTCAGATTCTGTGAAGGGAAGGATGGAAGGATGGTCTCCGAATTGGTAAGGATGAGTCAACAAGGTTAAGCCCCTGGCTGGGCTCAGGAACGGCATGTCTGCAACCACAGTGAAGGTTATGTTAAACTGAAAGAGATGTAAAAAGTGCTTTGGAGGAGAGGCAGTCTCCACTTTTCATCGCTATACCTTCCAGAAACCACCTCAATGCAGATTGTGTGTAAACAATATGATAAAGTTGATGATATTTTCCGATTGGAAAACATTTACCATCAGAGGTTGTTTCCAGAACTAGTAAAAAAATTTAAAAATTCCGTGATACTAATTCTGGAATTCTACAAAACAGTTAATATATAGTTTGGTTAAAGTATACTTACATTATACATTTGAATTATTAAGTTATATAACTAAGAAATGTGTTAAAATTGTTATAAAAGTTTGTTTTACTAGGTTTAAAAGAAAGGTTAGCAGTTAATTTAGACCTACAATAATACATTATTTTTCATGAAGCAATTTCAGAGAAAGTTATGTTTAACAGTTGTATCTTTCTAACGAAAAAGCCTGACCAACATTGTATAGATTCGATCATTGATTTTATCTAGTTCTTCTCGAGATTAATAGCCTTTCATTCTTATCCCCAACAGCACTCACTACACATGTTATGTATTGTTTTTCTTACTGCCCATTGTTATGATCAATAAAGCCTAATACCTCTTAAACAAGGAGTATGTGTGTTGCATACTAGAGCTTTACATCCTAATCTTGAGGTACTCGTCCTGGATCAAGATTCTGTTTGTTTTCACTGATAGCTATCTGTATAATATAAGTTGATAAATCCAATAACAGCTATTTTTACTGAGCAGAACTCATACTGTGGGGAGGAACCTATAAGCTAAGACATATACACGTAGCATACCAACATATTCCTCCATCACATCCTGGTCTAGACCAATCTAAATCTATTATGTGAGTAAATTATAAATATTAATTAAATTTTCAATAATTTTATCTACCTTAGGCTATATAAAGACTTTTTGTTCAATAACCCTGATGGCGCATGTCTCTTATACAGCTCTCTAGAGTCTTCTCAAGAGCCTTCCTGTTTTCTCCACTGCCCCTCTGTAATACTGACAGAGTAGAAAAGTGGTCTTTCCAAAATGTAATTTGGAGGACATTACTTCTCAGCTGAAAATCATTTAAAAGCTTCTTCTATTTCTTTATACTAACTGCCTGCATGACCTGAATGGTCTGGTTTCCAACACCATTTCCAGACCACTCTCCTCTACTCACCAGGGTCCAGCCATGCTGTTTTCTCTCTGTTCTTAGATATGCCACACTCTTTCCCACATCAGGGCCTCTGCCCAAGATGCTTCCTGGGCCTAGAACACTCCTTCCCCACCCTTCACATGGTCAGCTCTTCCTCACTCTCTGGGTATCAGCTGGAATGTCCCCTCCTGTGAGAGACTATTCATAACCACCTACCCAAGGGAGGTAGGTCCCTGCCATGCTACTTGCGGTCCCAGCTGCCTGTCCATTCCCCTTATAACCTTTATCACAACTCACACTCATGTACTTTTTTTTGTTTACTCTTTTGTTTCTTTGCTTGCTTGTGTTGGCATCTATCTCTTTGGTTAAAATGGGAGTGTAATGAGGGCCAGGACCACATCCGTGTTGTTCACAGTTAACTCCCCAGTGCTCAGCACAGTGCCTGGGCCGTAGCAGGTGCTCAAATATTTTTTAATCATTTAATTAGTATATCAAAAATTTAATTATTATTCTTTTGTACAATAGCTGTTGCTATATATGTATATTTTAAAATGTAATTCAAGTAATAAAAAACATTGAGTTGTGTTTAAAGCATAGAAGTGGGCTATCACATCCCCACTAAATGTTAGCTTTTATCATCACTACTGTTATTTTTATGATTACCATTTGTTCATAAAGGACACAAATATACATCAAATCTGGATAATAGCTTTAAGGGCCTTAAAGACCAGTACCAACCATCACATGCTAGTATCATGATGTACCACATGAGAAATAAAGGTAAAGGGCTATGTAAGTTTCAAA
>LNAC01000181.1:1718570-1765435 GCA_002007465.1 Ailurus styani
AGATCATGACCTGAGCCGAAAGCAGGGGCTTTAACCCACTGAGCCACCCAGGCGCCCAAAATATAAGTTCTTAATTGAACTCAAGGTCTTTTTCAGCATAAATTTAGCCTGCAATCCTTTTACTCAGCAAACATTTCTTGAATCCTACTATACAGAGGACACTGTATCACATATTTGCCCATTAAGCAATTTTTCTCTCCCTTTAGACAAAGCCTTAGATAAAATAATCACTTTTGCCTAATGAACACATACCCAGGTAATATAGAGTACTTGTGTTTGCTTCAAGGTGCCAGTCTCCGTTCTTGCTAGTATTCCAGCTCAATGGATTCGAAGAGCCATTCCTCATGTCAATGACTTTAAACATGTCAGGATTGTGAGTGAAGTTATGAGATATGATTACATAGTCTTCTTCCTATAAGTGTTTGCCCCAAATATGATTTTATATGTTACTATCCTGCATAATATACATTAATTTTGATGATATATAATTAGCCCTTATATTTAGACTTGAGTTTTGGTTTTAGTTTGTCATCTTGCATTCATATTTTGTTTAGTAACAATTTATATGCCTATGACAATAATGTTAACTCTATCCAAAGACAATGAAAATCTCTTTCTGTACACACACACACACACACACACACACACACACACACATATTTAGAGAATATTTTATTTCTGTAGTATTTGAAAAGATTTGAAACAATGCTAGATGTTGTTTTTGGCTGCACATATGCAGTATAAGTAGAAGAACATGAATGGGGATGAAAACACCCAATTCAGGATATTGGTTACCACTGGAGGTGGAGAGTGGGGAATGAGCTGGGTGGCCGGCACATAGGACTTGGCCTGTCATTGTCTGAATATGGTCTATTTTAAAATACAAATTCTAAAGCCCTTAACTGGTACCTGAAATATCATAAGCACTCAATAAAAGTTAGTTACTATCATGGTAATGATAATAGGACGCAAGCTCAGTATTATGGGAATATGGCAAAAATATTGTTTACTTCTGATTCCTCACAAGGTTTCTTTTTTTATAGCTTGCTTCTTAGATTTAGGATGGGTCATGAAGTGTGTGCAGGACTTCAACAGGTCAGTATGTGAGGCAAGCCCATTCTGGGCCTAACAGAAAGTTGGCTGCATTTGCATAATATGCAATCATCATTATTAGAAGATGAATTTTATAGCTCTTTGTTTACCTTAAATCCATAGAATGTTGATGTATAAGATATGTTGGTTATGTGATCTGCATCTTTAAAATACCAATTAATGTGCTTTGCATTTGGAATCAGAGCCATCCATCCAGACATATGAGTCAGTCGTTTCTTCTGAAAGGGAACAATGCTTGTGCCTGTAGCAGAATATAAAACAAATAACAGTTATGTCTACCTCTAGAAAATTCCTTTTTTTACAAACAAATGCAAATAGGAGAAATTAGCCTAGTCTTTGGAAGGCTCTGAAGAGGTCAGAATATATTTCATTATTTATGTTCTAAATGTCTTTGTTAACTGAAGCTTCCAATGTTTCAATATTACACTTAATTGAAACATAAAGTGCCTTCTCACTTGGAATTCTGAATTGAGATGAAGTCTTTATTCCTTAGGGAAGATAAAATTCAAGCATGATGATGAGTAGTGACTACTATGAAAAAAGTGCTTAAATATATTAACACAATTCTTTAAATATTTATCTAAAATAAAATTCTGTTGTTATTCTTTTAAGAACTTGAATTAATTAATTCAGGATCCTTGATTTATAGGGTGTGCAAATATAATTCTAATTCTTTATTAGATTCTCCTGTATTTGTTGAACTTATCAAAATCTGCATAACAAGTACGAATAGAAAGTTTTAATTTAAAGCTAATTAAGTTAATTAAGCTTCTAGGTAATTAAGCTAATTAAGAATCTAGGCTACCATCAGACCTACCCTGAACACTGGCCATAATACCCTAAGGTTTGTAAATGACAAACTTGGAACCTAAATTACTTGTCATGGGAAAAAAATACTTAATTTGGTAATGCTTTGCTCATGAAAGAGTACCTGACAACTTCAGCAAAAGATTTGAAAAGATTTCTTATAATATAAAGAAGACATGATTAATTGCCCATATTCTATTTTTTTCCCCTCCGTCCCCTCTCTCTTTTCATCTCTGATTGAATTTTATGTTAAATTTGCAAACTCTCCCCTTACAAATTTAGAGGGAGGAAGCTAGATGAAAGATTATAAAATAAACTGTCATCTTTTTTCTTTGGAGAATAAGGCAAAAAAGTTCCAATATCAAGGAGGAAAAAATTTATTAATTCTTAGGCTTGTGAATTAGCATTATATTTAAAAAGACCATGAACAGAGACCCTAAAAACATACAGTTCCAAAAGACCTGCAATGTATGAGAACTATGATGATCTGAATTCTCAGCAAATATTCATTCCTTTCCCCTCCTTGAGTGTAGACTTCCCTGAACGGTTGATTTTGGGTGATGTGACAGTCATAAACATCTGAAAAGTGTTTGCTGAATGAAGCTTGCCATCTGGAACCTCTACCATTGCAAGGCAAAGAGCTTGCCCCAGGGAGTTGGTTCTCCCTTCAGCCTGTGCTCTGGAATAAACACTTGTGGAAAACTGAACTCAACTTTTGGGGAGGAGCAAAGCCCTTTGGATCCCCACCTTCAAGTACATTATCCTAGCTGAGCATAGCCAAAATCAGCCAAACCAGTCCTCAGACATGAGAGTGAAAACAATGATTGTAAGTTTAAGCTATTAAGTTTGGGGATAGTCTGTCATGAAGCAATAGCTGACTTATGTAAGAGTTCATGAAAATCATCCCAAACCTCCAGAATTTGCTCTATGTTTGGCAGAACCAACCTCCACTAAAGTTTCCTGATGCATGAAATTATACTTTAACCTGAACTAGCTTGATAATTCTCTTTTTGTAAATAAAACTAATTGTGGGGTGCTGGGTGGCTCAGTGAGTTAAGCATCCAACTCTTGATTTTGGCTCAGGTCATGATCTCAGGGTCATGGTATCAAGCCCCACATCAGGCTCCATCATTTTTCAAAGTTATTTGTGTTTCCTTAATTTTTTTCAGATGCACTCATTTTCAGTATGTTGATTTTAAGCATCTTGGACTAAAATTTGAAGTTGATATTTAAAAAAATAATATTACTGAGAATAAATATCTCAGATTAATTTACCATCTGGCCTATAATATCACTAATAGTAAGTGTCTCAAATTAATTTGCCATCTGGTCTAACTTTACAAAGATATTCATAAAGATACATAAATTTACGCATATATACATAAAGCTACACACGTCATGTCATCATACATGAGACACTTTAATAAAGTTATCTGAAGATATATATAATAAAGTTATACCCAATCTTATTTCCCACTGTTCTAGTATATTTGTTGAACTTTTGATTCATTTAGCATATATATATAAAATGAAAATAAGTGATCTCTTTTTTCTGTTTTCAACTTCTAATACTAAATCATTTTATTTGGCTTTAATGGAGATAAAATAAAAAGAGTCAAATATTATTGACTATGAAAGTTGTTTTATTTTTTTATTTATTTATTTATTTATTTTAACAAATTACCATTTTTTTTTAAAGATTTTATTTATTTATTTGACACAGAGAGAGAGAGAGAGATCACAAGGAGGCAGAGAGGCAGGCAGAGAGAGAGAGGGGGAAGCAGGCTCCCTGCTGAGCAGAGAGCCCGACGCGGGCCTCGATCCCAGGACGCTGAGATCATGACCTGAGCCGAAAGCAGAGGCTTTAACCCACTGAGCCACCCAGGCGCCCTGTTTTATTTTTTATGTCACATTAAAAAGAAAAGTACCAGGAGTGATGTTTTCTCTACTCTGTAATTTGGTCTGAGTACTACAACTAATTCTACTGCAAGTCAATAATTACCAAGTCCCTATGATTTGCAATGTCTTGTGTTAAGTTATGTGGGTGACAGAAAGATAAATTTATAGATCTTGCCACCAAGGTGTGCAGTTTAGTAATTAAATAAAAATCTTCATTCCCGAAAGGATCAGGCAAAAAGGCACACAGAAACTTCACAAGAAAGCTACAGTCTCATAAATTCAGAAGTATTAGACTTCTCGAATCAAAAATAAAAACACAAAAACTTCTCTCTAAAATCATCACTACCACCACCACCAGTAACAACAAAAAAAAACCCTAAAAATATTTAAAATGTTTAAATATTACTGCTTAAAAATTAATAGCATATGGTATATATCTTTTTTATCATGCTGTATATTTAAAATAATTTACCTAGGGTGGTTATACATCTCTGATATATTATCTTAGACTGAAACTATCTTAGACTATGTCTTATAAAAAGCTAATGTTCAGTCTCTTCAAAGGTATATCATAAAGTATTTAGAGATATGATTAAAAGTTTTATAATAAGGAACTATTTTATGACATAGTGATGGGAGATACTAATATATTACCTCACCAGATAAAATAATATTGTTTGCTTTTGATGTTTTGGTTCCTTTTAGTTTTAGCCTGTCAGAAAACTTTCACAGATATTCTGCTTAAAATACTATTAATTGCACCATAGTCTCTAAAAGTTTAAGTAATGTTGTTCCATTCTGGACATCTGGTTATCAGAAGAAAAGAAATGGTTGCCAGGTTCATGTCATTAAGTCACTGAGACAATGGTTATAACCATTACCCAGGGTGTAGGTGTATGGCCCTTTCAATTCATAGGGGGAAGAAACTCTAGTAAGAATGTTCTAAAGTTAACTATAATAACTGATAACATCATAATAAATGATAAAAGAGGCCTGCATACTTACTGTTTTTCTTGCAGATCCATTGTTTGCCATGCTCCATGAGTTTGGACAATGGGAGGCATAAGGAGGAGAAGCAAGGCAAGGAGGAATATGAAATGACCTACTTATTCCCCCTGTGAGGATGTAGGGGGTTCTTGGTGGGCTCCTGCATCTGTCAACCAAAGGGCCACCCCCCTTTACCTTGCTTGTTTGGCTCATGCAAATGTCAAATGGATCACGAATAATGATAGCAAATTAATGCAACCGAGTCTGGTAATGATGTCAAGCTCATCTGGTATTCCAAGTATGGTATCTTTACTGAAACAAATCAGCAAATGGACAATCCTTGGCACCTGGCGTACAGCTACTGATCTAAGAAATGCTCCTTCATCCCATTTCAGTCAACAAAGATCATCAAAAGGGTCTGCCTTCACTGGCAGGGATGATGGTATATTTATCGTTTTGCTCCAAGGACGATGTCAACTTTCTTACTCTCTGTTCTAATATTGTCTGGAGGCTCCTCGAGCAAGCAGAACATCATGCTGGTCCGTGTATTTATTCATTACCCCTCACATGCCCATTTTGAGTGTGTTACTTGTTTCCTGCCTGGTTACTGACTGATACAAATATACTTTTCCATGTTCCAAACAGTGACTGACAACTTAAAAAGATGATGATGAAAATAGAAAAACATACTTAAGTTAGTGGTTTCAACTATTATATTCCACTTACCAAAAGAGTCTGAGAGAACCACATCCTTTTCAAGCAGAGATACTGGAGAAGGTTTGTTGAATGCCAAACGGTGGAAGCTGACTGAGGTGTCACAGACAGCCCCTGGGAACCCAATGCTCCACTCGGCTTCTTGAGTGCAGTGAGAAGGGTCCAGCAGTGAGCTGTGTGGAATGACTGTATATCCTCTGTGACCTAAGAGATGGACAAAAACAGCATGTTTCCTATATCAGGTAAGAAAACTAAAAAACCAAACCAAACAAAATCCCAAACTGCCTACAACATATAGCTACTGTGTCCCATAGTACCAGTAAAAAAATCTAAAATCCTGGTACATTTTGTTTGGGGGGTGGGGTGGGGCGGACATGGGGCAAGAGGACCTCATGCAAAAGCTTTGCAGTGGACTCTTCAGTCAGGGAGCCAAGAGCAAATGCAAGAAAAAAGGATGTTTTAGGAGGCTGCATTTGACAATTTGGGTCTCTTCCAGCAAAGACTGCCTCATCTGTGTCTGGTGTTGACCCATATCCTTAAATCACTCGCAAAGTTTGGTGCTGGGTAAGATATGTGATTCATGGGAGTCTGCTTTGACAATGCAACTCTCTGTGTTAACACAAATATGTTTCCAATGTATATTATCAGAAATTAGAACATAACATTTACCTGTAAGGGAACCATCAACGTCAATCAGTACTGCTTCATGTTCCCATCGAAAGCCAGCCTTGTTTGGTGTGTGAAAATACTGGATGTCAACAAATTTTGCACTCCAGCCTCCACATCTCTCATTACAAACTCCAGTGATGGACGTCACTCCCAAGGCTACACACTTGGGACGGTCAAAGTTCATAAAGTGTACAGATGATACAGTCAAGCCTTCACTAAATGGGAGAACCAGGCCTTTCCTTGTGCAAAATGCTGACCCCATTCCCAGTTCATCGAGATGCCCAACTATCTTGGCATTTTTAATCACTGCTCCATTGGTTTCACCCCATCCTCCAACATAAGGGGCCAGAATCCTCTTGGTCTCAATTCCAGCCTCAAAATTATTTACCATCACAAAGTTATGGAACTGAAGGGCACCCCCATTGACCCATTCGGCTCCTTTTTCACAATTCCAAGTAGTCAGCGAATTAAATACTGCAGGCACTGGCACTGTAGAAGTACAAGCTCCTGTTTGCATGGGGAAATATTCTTCAAATATCCACATTCCAAACCAACCTTGAGAATGAACAGTGTTGTTAAAGAATTCTCCTAGAGGAACTCTTTTTTGGCAAATGTTTCGGTCATAGGATGGCCCATCGGGGTGGTTGTTCATTCGGTACCAAAAGCCAAAGTGAGTGCCACCAGCAGCTGCATTGTGTCGTATGGTGTTGTTTGGGTTTGTTACCCAAAATGCAGCTGGGGTCACATCATCATTCAGAAGACTAGTACTTTGCTGCACAAACACTGCCAAGTTATACTGCAAGATGTTGCCACGTTCAATACCATCTTCTATAAAAAATGCTCCTCCTTTGATATCATATATAATATTCCGTTCCACCAGCAGGTGATGTGTGTTATGGATAGTAATGGCTCTGTTATAGGTCTGGTGAATTGCACAGCCTCTTACATAAGAGTTAAACTGTAAATCTCCAAGCAGATGCCAATGTATTGGATAACGCCCCAATCGGAAAGCCTGGCCAGCATGGAATATCTGTCAAGCCCAGAAATCACGCTATTTAGTGATACGCAGAGACTCGTAATTTGCCTGGCTTCTATCTTCTTGTTTCGAAATATTCTCCAATTTTATAATAATAATAATTAATACATTTATATCTTCCATAGTATTCATTTTTATCATTCAAAAATGTTCTGTGACCTTTGACCCACATTCTTTTATTCAATATATAGCAGCCCATACTTGTTACCAAATGAATGAATGAACAAAAGCCATCTTTGAGTCTTCTGCTTTTCACTTCAGTCTATTACTAAACTTCCATGTTTAGCAAAATAAAACCTCTCAAAAACTTATTTGTCTCCTTCACTTTGATTCTTATATAATAATCAGAAACATTGGGCGCCTTGGTGGCTCAGTGGGCTAAAGCCTCTGCCTTTGGCTTGGGTCATGATCTCAGGGTCCTGGGATCTAGGCCCGCATTGGGCTCTCTGCTCAGCGGGGAGCCTTCTTCCTTCTCTCTCTGCCCGCCTCTCTGCCTACTTGTGATCTCTCTCTCCCTGTGTCAAATGCATAAATAAAATCTTTAAGAAAAATAATTAGAAACATGGCTTGAATGTTTGCCATGTGACAGATGTCATGCTGTGTCCTACAAAGAAGCAAATGATCATCAACTTCATTTTACAGATGAAGACATTGAAGTTCACAAAGGCTAAGTATCTTGTTCATGTTTGTAAAACTCCATCGAAATCCAAGGTGGTCTGATTCTACATTTGGTGCTACATTATTAACCACTGTGCTGTGCTTTCTTTTAATAGGTCTACGATCTAGTAATTTAATACAGAGGATGCCCGTGTGTGAGTATGGGTACAATTCTGTGTGTGTGTGTGTGTGTGTGTGTGTGTAATACGATCCCAGAAGTTGAGGAAGTAAGATGTCAGGGCTCCTATTTATTTTCATTCTTCATCTAAAAATTAAAATTAATTATTATTAATAACTAATACACAGATTGACCCTGGCAACTTCACTCAGACCATATTCAGATGTCACATATGTGTAACATATTTTAGGAGGAGAGAAGTTTCATAAAATACAGATATGGACTCTATCACCATCAGTACGTTGTTTGTAGTCTAGGTGTTCCCGGGATAATAGATTTACAGATTTTACTATCCCTCTCTCTCACCCACCCTTTTCCCCACCACTTTCCTTCCTCTCCTCTCCTCTCCTCTCTTCTCCTGTCATCCCCTGCCCTTCCACCCCTCTCCTCCCCTTTCCTTTCTTCCTTCCTCACTTCCTTCCTTCCTTCCCTCTTCCTCCTATACTGAATACTGGACAAAACCTAGGCTAAACTCTGATTATATAGACTGAATATGAGTAAGATACAGAGGAGCTCCTAATCTCTTGGGGATAACTTGCGTATTTATTCATTGATTTATATGTTGGTTCAATTAACAATCAGTTGAGAACATGTTATATGCCAAGCAGTGTTTCAGCCACATGAGAATCAGCAGAAAACCAGAAAGACAAAATCTCTGAACTAATTGAATTTTTGTTATAGAGGGAGAGATCAAAAATAGATATACTTCAGGAGTTATGAGTAAATAAAGAAAAACAGGTTTGGGCAGTTATTTCAAATAAAGATGGTGAGGAAAGGCCTCTCTTAAAAGAGAACACTTGAGGAGACACCTGACTGAAATGAATGTGAAGCATACAAGCATTTGGTAGAGGAGCATTCCAAGTGTAATGAAGAGCAGGGGCAAAGAACCTGAGACAGAAATATGCCTGACATGGTCAAGAGATACAAGGAGGCCCATGTAGCCAGCATGGCATGAGCCAGGGGTAGAATCATAGGAGGAAAAGTCAGAGGCCAGCTGGGGGACAGACTGTGTGGGTCCTATGGGAAGGACTTGGGCTGCAGCCATCAGGACATGCTGGATTTTTGTTATTCCACTCCACGTTAAACAAAGTGCAAAAAGATCTAGTTTATCCTTAAAAATGTTCATTTGGCTGTGGTGTGGAGATTCTACTAGAGAAAGGGCGGATGCGAGATCATGCATCAGGAGAAAATCATAGTAGTCTAGGTCAGAGGGGACAGTGGCTTGGGTGAGGGATCAGGTAGCAGTGGTGGAGACAGAGTGGATGCGGGTCACTGTATTTTGTGGGCAGTGTGGATAGAACCTGTTGATGATTTGATATGGTGTGTAAGAAAAAGAGAAACAAAATTCTGGCATGATTAAATGGGTGAATAACTAGGTGTATCAAAACTGTGTTTACTTACCCATTTCCTCTACCAGATTATAAGCAGCATCTGGCAAATAGCAGGTGTTCAGTGTTTATCCATTTATGGATAACCTTCGGCAAACCATTGTGATTTAACAATAATGCTTCTTACCTCTACATATTCTATTCTTCCAGTTACCATGTTAGCACCAGGTATGGGAGCATGAAACATAATGCAGCCTCCAAACTGGTCACTTCCTATTTCTTCTCCAAACTTTCCTTGGAAGCATGTCTGTGTAGCAAATTCACCTTTAAAAATATTTTTTAAGACAAAATAAAAAAAAACCATGCCCAAATCCTCTAATTATTTTAAGATTTCCTCCCATACCTAATTATATATTTTTATTCATGTATCATTTTAATCTCATCCTGTGACATAATTATTGGCATTCACATCATTTCCTCCTCTAAATAGCAAGCGAGGTAAGTGCCTTGTCTTGTTCACCTTTGCTTTTCCTAAAGTACCTATTACAGAATTTTTCAAAGATACTAATTAGATATTTGAATGGTTGAATGAATAATAAATAAAGGTATTTTGTCTTATCGTCTCTGAAGCTTTGCCCCAAGATTTGGGAATTAATACAATGCAATCTTCTATTTCTGTAGCACTAGAATATGCATTTTGTCACTTAATTCCTGTAATTATAGTAAGTGGATAGCACAGGAAATATTCTTATTTTAAACAGGATGAAATTAGGTTTCATGAACTGGAATCAGAATGTAGGTTATTTGGCCCTGAATCCAGGGAGGCTTGCCTTATTTATCCCATTGAAGGAAAGGCTATACTTAAGCTCTGTTAATATTTGACAACATATAGGATTGTAATGGTATTAGTTATTACGTGAAAGTATCTATCTATCTATCTATCTATCTATCTATCTATCTATCTATCTATCATCTCTCATCCATCCATCCGTCTGCATACACCACACACACACAAGAGAACTGTGGTAAGTTAAGCAGAGCTATGTTATCAGTCTTGTCTAACGACACTTGAGTCAAAGAGACACATGTCACTTCAGGACCAAAGTAATTAAGTGCTGTTGCTTGACTCCCCAGCCCTCACATGACTTCTTCTGTCCTAGAGATCAAGAGGCCTCTGCTGAGAGGGAGCCTCCAGCAGCCCAGATCCTAGAATCATTACAGTGAGCATTTTGGAAACATGCAGCATGAATGAGAAATAAATCTTTCTCATTTGAAATCACTGCCACTGGGGGCTTATTCATGACTAGAGTATCACCTAGTCTGGCAGTTTTCAACTGGCGGTGATTTTGCTCCCAGGGACCATTTTTGCAACGCCAGAAACAATTTAAGTTGACATGCTCTGGCTGTGAAAATTACCAGTGTCAAATCCATCAGGACATGATGGAATTTTGTGATCCCACTCCACATTATCAGATCCTCTTATTAAAATATTTCTTGTAAGAATTCCGACTTCGGCTCTCGCTTCGAACAGAGTTCCATCGGGGAGTGTGACAGTAATTCCTAAGTGTGTGTAATTCAGCGGATCAGTTAGCATTATCTTCATGCCATCTGCAGACATAGATGCGATGGTCCTTTTCTCATTCTCTTGCTGACTGTGTCTGTAAAAATTGTAACACAAGAACTTTCAAAATTAATCTAAATCAACATAATCTTGTTTTAGCGCATTTGTCTTATGGTCTTTGAACACTTCATCTGCAAAATAGGAAATTTCTAAATGCCATATAATATCCTGAAGATGAAATTTGACCATCAAAATCTTTCTTAGAATAACTGAATAAATTTTACAAATGCATTTCAATTAAATCAATACTTTCCAAGTGCTACCTTTGTTCAGAGAAATGTACTAATCCCTATAAAGTACTTAAAAGAACTATTCATTTATAACTTGGAAGATTACACCCAATGGTTCTCGACTGAGGATGACTATATCCCCCCATGAGATATTTGGCAATGCTTGGGCACATTTTTGGTTGTCACAAATCAGGGGGTGCTACTGGCATCTTGTGGGGAGTGGCCAAGGATTTTAGAAACATCCTGTAGTATACAGGGCAGCCCCACACAACAAGACTTGTCAGGTTCAAAGTGTCAACAGCACTGAAGTTGAGAAACCCTTACAGAGGAAGTCACTGGAGGTTCCTGAGTAGGGGTAAGAAATGACTGAGGTGAAGTTTCAGAAATCTCATTTCTACCACTTCTTTTCTTTTTTTTTTAAGATTTTATTTATTTATTTATTTATTTATTTATTTATTTATTTATTTATTTGAGACACAGCGAGTGAGAGAGGGAACATAAGCAGGGGTAGTGGGAGACGGAGAAAAAGGCTTCCCGCCGAGCAGGGAGCCTGATGTGGGGAGCCTAATGCACAGAGACCAATCCAGGGCTTGATGCAGGGTTTGATCCCAGGACTCTGGGATCATGACCTGAGCCGAGGGCAGACACTTAACCATTGAGCCACCCGGGCGCCCCTCTACCACTTCCTTCAGTACACCTTCAAGTCCAGCAACAGCCAAAGGATGTATCAATTCTATAATACTTATTCATGTATTTGGTCATTCGGCAAACACTTACTGACTGTCCCACCTGTTTTCTAGGCACAGAGCTAAGGAGGCCAAATACAAGGCACCCTGACTTGCAGGAGACATGTGTCCGTGCCCAGTGGTATATGATCTGCTGAACTGTGGGTGGTGCAGTCAAAGGAGGGAAGCTCAGGAGAGTCATTTCCGTGTCTTCCTGACATTCCTTTTTGACTCTTCTCTCCCTTAACAAATCTTTTTCCTCTTTTAAATATCAGTTCTAATGACGATGTTACATGGGGCCCAGGTAAAAAGTCACCTCTCTCGCCTTTCCCAGCCCTGCTTCGGGGTTCCCAGCACATTCTGCCCAGTGTCCTGTCAGTTATCGCTGTTACCACACTGCGGTCCCCTCGCGTCTGCTACCACCAGCCTATCTGCTGCCCCGTCGTTTCTGCTACCTGGCTGCTCCCCCAGGCAAGGCACCTAGAGATTAAGTCATTTTGTAGGCTGAGCACTTAGTACAGTACCAGGCACAGCTCACTAACAGTGTTGGATGGATTCAGCAAATTAATGCAGAATGGATTTGTGAGGGGGAGAAAATACAGGAATGCAGCCCGGATAGGAAGGTGATGTCATATTCCAGGTGTGAGAGACAGAGTCTAAATTAAACTGAGAGCAGGGAAAGATGGTGGAAGAGACGTTGCAAGGGCAGAATCCAAAGAACCTGGTGATGGGTTTTTTTTGTTTGTTTGTTTTGTTTTTCTTTTTCGTTGGATTTTATTTCTGTCTTAGGAAGAATACCTTGGATGGGACGTGAAGGGTGCTGGTAGTCAGAAAGTCACCAGGAAAGTTTTTGTGAAGATTGAAATTAGACTATAGAGGTTCAAGGGAAAAAAAATGGATAACAAAAATGCAATGAAAAAATGGGCATAATATTTAGTCAATTTAATACTTTTTTTAAAAGACAAAATGGGGGTGCCCGAGTAGCGCATTCAGTTAAGTGTCTGACTCTTGGTTTTGGCTTGGGTCGTGATCTCAGGGTTGTGAGATCAAGCCCCGAGTCAGGCTCCACACTCAGCACAGAGTCTGCTTATGACTCCCTCTCCTTCTCCCTCTCCCCCCTCACCCTTACTCCCCTCTCTAAAAAAAAAAATAATAATAATAAATCTTTTAAAAAAATAAAAAGATAAGATGAAGTGGCTAGAAAGGATAGGAGAACAAAGTTATTTTTCATGATAGTGCGTGGATGGAGAAACCCACAAGTCCAAAAGATCCAGGGAAGGAATTGTGGGGAAAGGAAGTCAAGGAGAGTTGAGGATGAAGGGTTCTCGATCTAAGGGTATATAAATAGTACAAGATCCCATCAGTGGTATAGAAAAGGGGATTAGGCTGGTCTCTCCAAAATTCTCTTGGATTCAGATGATACAGAGATTTCTTTAGAGAAGAAAGTCCCGCAAATCATCTTTTATGTTACATGCGCCTAAAAACACTTCATTTCTTTGTAATAATATCTAACATTTATTTTTTTAATTTAACATTTACATAGCATTTACTTTGAGCCAGTTCCACTCTAAGTGCTTATACATACTAACTCATTTAATTCTTATAATAATTCTGAAATAGATACAAAGAGCATCCCAGTTGTACCGAAGCACAGAGAGATGAAATAATATGGCTGCAGGACTCCTAAGTGGTCTTGGGGGGAGGTGGACCCAGGCTGACTAATTTTAGAAGTAGTATTCTCGACCACTTACTTTACAAATTCTCAAATACAACTTACAAATGAAATAGTGAACAGTGAGTTAAATTTGGTGGGAAATTTCTTAATTTTTGTTTCTTAAGACTAAATATCCCTCAGCTAAATTCTAAACTTGCCCTCTTATTTCATATAGAAAAGCTATAAGTGAGAAATCTATTCTATTAGTAAGCCCTGTCATTTTGCTGCTTTTTATTTTGCCATTATGTAATTAAAATTTTTTCCAAAGGCAGAAATAAAAGGGCACTTATAAAGCTAAGCATATATTTAACTCTTCCTAACATCTGCAAGTCTATTTTTAACTTGGAAAGTGGCAAACTCAAAATGCCATCTTGAATTTTAATTCTAAATTGAGTCACAACCTTAATATAATTTAGCTGTTTCTTACCATAAATTACTATTTGTTACCTGATAAGCATAACCATATCCAATTTTGCTATTACCCATAATTTGAATAATAAAGAAAAACAAAGCCCTTCTTGCTCTCTTTCCTCACCAATATTCTTGGTGTGGCTCTATTACTTTTGTTCCTTTTATATCTTGCTTGTTAATACATATAATTAAACAGAAATTAAAGGTCATAAGCCATTTCAATTGTAAAATGTCAGACATGTAAAAGATCATGTTAATCATCACTCCTTCTATAATAATTTCTTCTCTTTGATTCATTACTAACAATCTTACTCCATAGGAACCACTGCCAAGACTGTAAGATATGAAAGAGTTCACTAGCTACTTTCAACCCCAAATAAAGCAGTTCATTTACATTTTTGCATTCATTAATGGATTTAGCTAAAGCTCAAAGTCAGAGATTTCTAAATGACTTTTAATAGCAGAATGCTTTTTTTCAAACAAAATCTTATATGAGAATCTACCCGTGAAAAACATTTCATTAGTATACATTTTATAGTTTCAAATTTATACTTTTCCTTATTGTAAATCAATCAATGAAAACAACACACTGGTGTTCAACCCAATGTTAACATTTGGCAAACAGGTACTTCGCTGTTCTTATTTCTTTATTACAGATTTCAAATTTAAATTAAATAGTTTTGGACCTTCTGAGCATCCCTCTTTTACCTAGTTTAAAAAATCTCTGTCCTAAATTAAGATGATCTCGCCCAGAAGACATCATACCTGTGACCTGTGCTTGCAATCACAATCTTATCTCCTGGCTTCCAAGTTACTGCTTCTTGTAAAATCAAAGTTCTTTCCCCTGCCTTTGCAGTATGAGCCAGACGAGTCCAGACCACAGAAACGGGCAGACCTGAAGCCAACATAAAACACTGAGTATTTCCAAAGATGCATTTTCTTGCATAGTGAGAGCTTTATGCATTTTAAATATTTGCCTGGATTGAATACATTTTGGGAAGGCTTATTTTACCTTAGCATTTTATAACTTTCTCAAAAAGGAAAAAGGAATATTTAGAATGCTTGCTTTATAAAAGTAACAGCTAGGTTTATGATAACATGTGTGGGTCTACAAAACTAAAAAACATCTGCTTGCAATGATATACTCCATTTAAAACAATCTTCTTCATAGGAACACAATATAAATGTGGTATGGTACTATTGCTAAAATGGGCAGAGGGCTATTTTTGCCATCATTAATAGAAATCACTTCAATTGGTAATCTAGAGAAGAAGAAGTACGTAAATTTCTGAAAATTACATTAGGATATTTATTTAGCACAAGGCAGGACGGACAACAGTTAACATCATAATAGGGATGTTTATACATTCTAAATTTATAAAAGAAACAGATTATTGCAATATAGAAGAATTTAATATAAAAAGGATTCACACCATGCTTCCTTTAAGTAAGTAACCCTGATACCTCAAACATGATCATAATCATTTTTATTTGCTAGAATATAGTTATATAAAAGCTCAACTAAAAACTTATGTTTTAGAAAGAGCCTATTTTAAAATACAAATATAAGAAGTTAAAATCTTCTGCTTCCAGACTTAATGCCCTTTTCATATAGAAAAACAAACGCAGTAAACAATCACTATGTACAAAGTGCTAAAATAGGCAAAAGATGTTATGGAAACACATGGAAAGGAATAAGCAGAAGGGTGTAGAGAAGACACAGAAGGGCTTCGCCAGGAGTGACCCTGGTTACAAGTCTGAGGAGCTGACCTGCCTTGGATAAGGGGAAGGCAGAGATAAAGAGGGGATACATCAAGACAGGAGAAGCCTGGTAAGTTTTCACTTAGAGCAATCAGGAGAATCATCTCTGGTTTTCTGGCCAGTATCTCCTGGACTAATTCTCTGGGCCCTTTGGGCTGTCTCACCATGCAGATCCAGGATTCCCTCTCGCACGGCCAGAGTTTTGGCGCCATATACTGGGAGCTCAGGAGATCGCAGGTGTCCGTGCAAAGTAATGACTGCCCTGTGTTGAAATGGCGATGCTTCTGTCCCAATCTGCAAGGGATTTCACAAGCATCATTCAAAAAAGTTAAAACAGTGTGGAGGTTCCTCAAGATGTTAAAAATAGAGCTACCCTATGACCCAGTAATTGCACTATTGGGGATTTATCCCAAAGATACAGATGTAGTGAAAAGAAGGGACACATGTACCCCAATGTTCATAGCAGCAATGTCCACAATTGCCAAACTGTGGAAAGAGCTGAGACACCCTTCAAAAGATGAATGGATAAAGAAGATGTGGTCCATATACACAATGGAATATTACTCAGCCTTCAGAAAGGATGAATACCCACCATTTGCTTTGACATGGATGGAACTGGAGGGGATTAGGCTGAGAGAAGTAAGTCAAACAGAGAAAGACAATTATCATATGGTTTTATTCATATGTGGAACATAAGCAATAGCACAGAGGGCCATGGGGGAAAGGAGGGAAATCTGAAGAGGAGAAATCAGAGAGGGAGACGAACCATGAGAGACAATGGACCCTGGGAAACAAACCGAGGGTTTCAGTAGGAAGGGGTGAGGGAAGAGGTAATAGGGTGATGGGTATTAAGGAAGGCACATGTTGTGGTGAGCACTGGGTGTTATACGTAACTAATGAATCGTTGAACACTACATCAAAAACTAGTGATGTACTATACAGTGGCTAACTGAACATAATAAAAAAATTTTTAAGTTAAAACTTAATAACCACAATTCTAACCAATCAAAAGTCATCCTTTCTTTTGAGAAACTGTTCACTTATCAGTACCTTTCTTATGAAAGATAAACCTTAAATTTTCTAGGCAGCCAAGTATACTATGTCAGATCTTTGGAAAGAATACTGATTGACTTTAGCCACATCTCAGAGTTATTTTTTTTTTCTGTTCTATTTAAAATTTTGCTCTGTGATAACATACTATTATCTTTCCATTAAAAACACAAGAATATGCTGGGAAACTTTTCCTCAGAAAAAGGATTTTAGACTAATAAGAGAGACCTACATAAAGATAAACTTATGAGAATTATAATTATCCATTTACACATGATATTTTACAAAGAATTGGAGAGAGGTTATTGATGATTATATATTAGGGTCTCTCGTATACCTGAAGAATGCCTCCATCTGTAATTAGAATATTTTCTGCTTGCAGTTCAATGTCAGCTTCATCAAATATTAGAGTTCCACCTATGAACCATACAATTTTGAAATACAACACAAGGAAAATTATCATTAAATGCTACTTATTAAATATACATAAAAATTTAATTTCTTATTCTTAACTTCTATCATTATGCATGTCACTTAACTTCAGCTCTTTGGCAACATAGAGTATAAAAATTTTAGACAAGACTCAGGAGTTGACAGAAAATTAAATCCCTAGGCAGATTATTTTCCCTTGATCGTTGCTATTTTCAGTGCTTTTAAAGAGTGCAGCTACATGAATTAAAGTTCTATAAACACAGGGCCTCAAAATATAAATTAAGAACAAAAACAACTAAAATGAAAGAAATGCATTTTTTATAGAAATCTTTATAATGCTGACATTACCTCTGAACTTTTATCCACTAATCCGCATTAGCAACACCTATAGCCTGACTGGCATTATTAAAGAATGTGCTAAGATATATTCTTATAAGATTGATGTAAATTTGTGAACAGTAAAATTTTACTTGTCCAAAGGTCCAATAGCTAATGACTTCAAATAACTGAAACACTACCGTTACCTCAGAAGTTAAAACAAAAACAGAATATAAAGGTCTTTGAGCAGGTGAAACCATTACGGCAAAGTTTATACATGAAAGCCCAAAGCATTTTGCTCTTGCCAATTATTACTGCTTTTACATGCAATTATATGAGTTCTGCTTATTTAGTCTTTCATAGCAATAACAGAATATCAAGAAGCAGAGAGAACACCACCTACAATGAAAGCATGTTGAAAGGCAAAGGTGAGAATCACAACTGGCATCCAGTGGGAGTCAGAGGGTCATTTAGTATAGAATTTAGCAAATCTCTATGATTTTATAACCCCTGAGACCCACTCTACCGGTCTTTTCTAAATGGGAAATACTTCTCACTGTTATGATCCACCCACGTAAACAGGCATATGCGCATACACATCCACACCTTATTATTAAAGCAAAAGTTTCATAAAACATTCAACTTTAAAAGATGTTTGCCCATAAAAATGCAAGACACTCTGATATTTTCTTTTCTATTTCCTTAAAAGATTCTGCTTACAACACACTAAATAATTGCACATCGCAAACAGATTCTCAGGCTCAATTTAAGAAACACGGTACCATACATTGCATTAAAACCTCATACCACTATGGATTTTCATAATCATGAGTTTTAGTTAAATTTACTTCACAAAAATATACCATAGACAGAATCTAACAAGCAGACCTTCAGAAACTTACCCTGGATAAGCAACATTTTCAGAATAGGTGTATTTTGATCCAGCAAAACTGTCTGTCCTTTTGTAATAACAACCAGAGACCCTTCCTCTGGGGGAGATTTTCCTCCCCATGAGAAGTTGGAGGACCAAGCATCAACATATAGGAAGTCAGAATCATCCTGTAATAAAACACAAGAGACTTTTAAATTCAGACTTTTTATCAGAATTCTTCATTCAATTTCTCAAAAATGAAGAAATCTAAACCAGCAAACATTTTCATTAGTGCTAAAGTATAATCTACTTGAATGTTATAGCTGCCTGTTGGTTTATTTCACAATAATAATAAAGTGAAAAGTCAATTACCAGTTACCCCACAATCCAGAATAATCCAAAACCTAAAATCATAAAATGTTAGAAATAAGCAACAAAAACATGTAACTTTAAATTTACTATAGTTACATCTCAGTTATTTTTTCAGAGAGAATAACACAGTAAAAAGTCCATTACCAATTACTTGATCTCCCATAAGGATTTTCTATTTTTTCATTTCCCCCCCTACTTTTCTATTGCTATAATTACTATACCCACAGCACTTTACCAGTCTGGCCATGCCAATGCCTCTGATGTTCACACGCACTGGAGCCCACCCTGAAGAGGTGTGGGCATTTGTCATACAGATGATATGTGTCTGGTTGGAACACTCAACATCACATTTGGCTTCGGCTACGGTGATGAGAACATTTTGCATGTTTTCACTGTAAAGAAAAAAGGGGGGAAACAAAACACTGATTTTTTTTTCTCAAATTTCTAGGTCACACTGCCAAACACTATTACTGATATGCCTTATTGCAAAAATAATGACCTTACTCTATGATCCATCAAAGTGCAGACTGACACTTTTTTCAACAGTAAGACTTCAAAGTATTTGTTGAGAAAAAAGTAAACGAAGAGATTAAAAAGCCAGAAAATAGGGGCGCCTGGGTGGCTCAGTGAGTTAAAGCCTCTGCCTTCGGCTCAGGTCATGATCTCAGGGTCCTGGGATCAAGCCCCGCATCGGGCTCCCTGCTCATCAGGGAGCCTGCTTCCTCCTCCCTCTCTCTCTCTCTGCCTGCCTCTCTGCCTACTTGTAATCTCTCTCTCTCTCTGTCAAATAAATAAGTAAATAAATCTTTTTAAAAAAAGCCAAGAAATAAAACTGTACAAATTAGCAGGCATTCCAGTGTTGGAGGAAAATTGCCTGGGTTCAATTTATTGAGAGATTCTTTGTTAGTCTCTAAACAGCTACTTTTGTAAGAGACTTTCAGGGATCCTTCTGTTTATGTGATATTCTCACCACATTCAAAGACTTTAGAATTTAATATCCATGTAAATATGCAAGTTCGAAGTCTTGAGAAATTATATACTTGAGGAATCAAAATTGCCTCCTACAATTTAAATGATCTGGGGTTTTGAAGTCAGCCTTATCCACTTGAAGAATGATGACAGTGCAGTACATAAATTTGAGCCAAATAATGAATATGTTTAGGAAGAAGGAATCTGGCCATTTATAGTGAAATGGATGTGGTGTATGAAGACATGTTTCATTGACCCAATGAAGCAGATCATGGTTGGTGATGAGATGGTGAGGGAAGCATAACAAGATGTGATTTATTCTTGGGATCTGACTAGGATTTAGGGCAAGTATTTTAACCTCTCTAATTTCGATCTGCTAACCATAAAATGAGATAAAAATATCTAAGAGGGTAAGGCAGGAAGTTTCCAAGAGTAAGTCCTTGATAAATGTTAGCTATGAGTACTACAATGTGACTCAAGCATGACTTTTGAGAGCTGGGTACACATTACATGATGATATTTAAGCACCGTTCTTGCACATGAGAAAGCAGGAGTCACCGCGTGAGCTCACACATGCGCACTGATGTATGTGTGTGTGAAGACAGTACCTGAAGCCTGATCCCGTGATTGTAAGTCTGGAGCCCCCTGCTGTACTGCCTCTCCTGGGGTAGACTTCCGTGACGAGTGGAGTCAGTAACGTAGTATACGTAAAAGGAGTCGTGGACTGGGACACATCCTTCCCATTGACCACACTGACTTCACAGATGCGCTCAGGTCCTCCGCCTAGGAGAAGAGGATCCAACTGAAAAACGTTCTGCCATCAGGCCCGTATTCATTCCCCAAACCCCCAAACAGTTTCTGTAACATCTTCCTTTTCCTAAAATAACTTCCCATATACACAGGCTGTATGTCAAGTAATAAGGATCTCTAGCAATAGCCCAAAACATCCCAAAGTTCATGCACATTATCAAAGGGAAAAAACCCCTTAGACTGTTCCTTGAACCTCTTTTGCAGGCAATTCTGCAAACCTCCCTGCGTGGGGCTCCGGCCGTAGAGGATCCAACATTGCAAATCAGAGCAGGAAAGGAGGAAGAACTGCTAAGCCAGGCCCACGGACCGCAGCAAGGAGTGATAGCTGGACCCAAGGTATGAGACAGAAAAAGCACAACACCCAGTATGAAAGTGTACAAAGAAGCAGCAGAGCGGGTGTTAAGACAACCCAAAAACCTCGACAAATCTTGACAGCACTGCTGCATTTCTTTAAAAAAAATCAGCATATATCAGAGAAAGACAATTATCATATGATCTCTCTGATATGAGGAATTTGAGGGGGGGGTTCGTGGGGGGAAGGGAGGGAGAAATGAAACAAGATGGGACCAGGGAGGGAGACAAACCATAAGAGACTCTTTTTTTTTTTTTTAAGATTTTATTTATTTATTTGACACAGAGAGAGAGAGATCACAAGTAGGCAGAGAGGCAGGCAGAGAGAGAGGAGGAAGCAGGCTCCCCGCTGAGCAGGGAGCCTGATGCGGGCCTTGATCCCAGGACCCTGAGATCATGACCTGAGGCGAAGGCAGAGGCTTTAACCCACTGAGCCACCCAGGCGCCCCCATAAGAGACTCTTAATCTCAGGAAACAAACTGAGGGCTGCTGGGGGCGGTGGGGAGGGATGGGGTGGCTGGGTGATGGACACTGGGGAGGGTATGTCCTATGGTGAGTGCTGTGAATTATGTTAGACTGATGATTCACAGACCTGTACCCCTGAAACAATACATTATATGTTAATAAAAAAATAAATTAAAAATCAGCATTTAAACTGATATTCAAATGACAAATAAGCTCATTCACAAAAATGTTATATTTTCTTCAATATTCTTTGTTTAAGAAGCCAGAAAAGAGGTGCCCCTCGGTGGCTCAGTCATTAAGTGTCTGCCTTCAGCTCAGGTTGTGGTTCCAGGGTTCTGGGATCAAGCCCGGCATTAGGCTCCCTGCTCAATGGGAAGCCTGCTTCTCCGTCTCCTTCTGCCTGCTTCTCCCCCTGCTTGTGTTTTCTCTTTCTCTGTCAAATAAATAAATAAAACGTTAAAAAAAAAAAAAAAAAGGAGCACCTGGGGGGCTTAGTCGGTTAAGCGACTACCTTCAGCTCACATCATGATCTCGGGGTCCTGGGACCAAGCTCTGTGGTCAGGCTCCCTGCTCAACGGGGAGCCTGCTTCTCCCTCTCCTTCTCCTTCTGCCCGCCCTCCCGCCCCCAGGCCCCACTCATGCTCTCTCTCTCTCAAATGAATAAATGGAATCTTTTTTTAAAAGGTCAGAAAAGAAGTAAAAATGTTTAGAAAAGCTTCATTACAGTTTGGTAAAAATCCATATAAACCATATATTGTATTCACCTAGAGCATTCAGACTCTGGTTTCTTTAACATTAATAATTTCTCAAAAACTGCCATTCTTTTTCCTGACTACTTACCATCATTATGTGGAATTTCACATAATAGTGTTGTGCGATCAGATTTAAGCCTGTCAACTGCACATTCTGAGCCACACACTAATATAGCTGAGGCTTGTGGATTAAACCCGGTGCCGGTCACAGTCAGGGTCTGACCCCCACCGAAGCTCCCTAGTGAAGACATACAAGAGGGAAAAACATAGCTAATGAAAAGAAAACCTCCTCTGTGTATTTATTTTAAAACCTGAAATGGAAATAAGATACACTAAATGAAACAATTCTTAGAACTGAAGTTATATATTATGTTATTCTATATTATACTATAATATATAATATACATATATATTACTATATATATGTATTATGTTATACTATCTTAACGGAATATAATGTCTTTTGATTGTAGTATTCTAAAACCTTTACCAAATAAATGTTACGTCCCATCATTTATTTAAACTACTTCTAGGAACTAAAACTTCATTTAAGAGAGATGTCAAAAAGAATTTCAGAGTAGTCAAAACATAAATGTAATATTACTGTCTAATTAAGAGTACATTGGTTATATTTTCTTAAGGTTTTTAACCACTAAAATAATTTTCAAATAGAAAAAAATACTTATGTATTCATAATTACAGGCCAGTGATGTCTAAATATGATTTTATAAAAAATTTTCACATAAAATCTGGACATTTTAAGTAGGATTAAATTTGAAGTTAATTATATAACACTAAGAGAAATATAGGCCATAAATGAATACTTAGAGATGATTAGTTGATACACATGCATGCTTATTTAATACATAAACAAAAATATTTTATATGTGTTATAGGAGCTACAAATTTTAGCAGTGTTAAGAATATTTTTTTCTAAATAAGGTGTTTACTGAAACAATACAAAATATTTGTACTCATGACTACCTTGGCTTGGATGAATACTTTGAATAGTAAGTGGGTACTCAAATACAACTGTGGACACAGCAAAGCCTTTTGTCTTATGATGCATCGTAACAGGAAAAGTGCCCCCAGCATGATCTTCAATGACGCACTGTAATACACTGTCATTGACCATGGTTATGTTACACGGAATCTTGTCTATCATCACCAGAATGTCCAAGATATCAATACCAAAATTGGATCCAGTGATTTGAATTTTGGTTCCTGGTGGACCTTAAAAAAAATAAAAAAGCAAACGATATATCTAAATTCTAGTACTTATACATGCATTTATAGGTACTCCTAATTACTCTCCTAAACAAAATAACATCCAGTGTTTCAAAGCTAATATAAGTATTAACAAAACACAAAGTTTGGCTATACCACATGTTACAATCTACAGCATATTTACAATAAGTTATCTCAACATTTATTATCTCCCAGCCCTTCTGTCCATTCCACTACATTGTTATTCTACTACTATTGTTAATGTTCATTCAGGGTCATAGAGAAGAGGGAAAAAGGGAAGAGAGATGACTTAGCATCAGGAAGTATGAATGTCTCAGCAGGAGTGATGGTGGGTGAGTATATTTTAGGGAAGGGGCTTATTATTTTTTATTTTTGGTACTTCCCCGCTATTGGCAACTCTTTTGAGGATGGGTTAGTTTTCCTAATTTAAATATCTTTAATATATATACTTGATAAATTATGATAGGTAAATAATTAGATGTAAGATAGTATATACAGAAATAAGGAATTAATTTAAAGAATTATAAATGAATATTGATGTTGATGCCTTGAATAAATGTACATAGAACAAAGTACTTCAATTCTTCTGTTCCCTTCCTTTCTCCTTTTGACAAAAATGTATTGAGGGCATGAACTACAAAGAATTTTTTTCATTGATCATCCAAATGAATACCTATATACATAAATAATAAGTAAATAGGTACAAATCAATGTAACTTGTTATACATACAGAGTCACTAAGTAGTAGGTTGATTTTACTTCAAGTAGTAATAGTAAAAAGAACCATGTCATTGACCATAGTGAAGATTACTGACATTTAAATTGTCATTTTAAAGACCACAGATATTTACAAGATTTTTATGTTAGGAATAGTTTTAAGATAGGAGCCAAAAAATGTTTTTTAGGCCTTAAATTTTTAATCTTGTCTAGCATTTTCACCTTTCAAATTTATAATTCTTTAAATTAATTCCTTATTTCAGTTCTCACTTGTCTGCAAGCCTTGTATCTTCAAATACATTGCTTGAGAGACACATTCAAAGAAATGGTTCATGGGACAGAAATGGTTCATGGAAATAAAAACATATGCCAATATCCAGTTCATCATTTGCAGTGATTACAAATATATGGGGGAAACTATGTCATTGCTATTATTCGTGTTTCCTTCTTTAAAATTTTCCTAAATGAGAAAACTTGATGTACCAAAGAAAATTTCAATAGCAAATTTTTTGAAGGGAGAGACTACATCTTACCCAAACTTGACCACGTTTTCTGGTAATATAAACTAAAAAAAGACTATTTTTTAAAGGCTAACATGTAATTAGTTCTTTATTTATTTTTTATTTTTTTAATTAGTTCTTTATTAAAGTTACCATTCTAAGTTACATTATACAAATGAATTTCTTTAACCTTAGGTACTTGCATGTATAAGGAAACTAATATTTAAAAAGCTTTGTCCAGGGGCGCCTGGGTGGCTCAGTGGGTTAAGCCTCTGCCTTCACCCCAGGTCATGATCCCAGGGTTCTGGGATTGAGCTCCGCATCAGGCTGTCTGCTCAGTGGAAGCCTGCTTCCCTCTCTCTCTCTCTGCCTGCCTCTCTGCCTACTTGTGATCTCTCTCTCTGTCAAATAAATAAATAAAATCTTAAAAAATAAAAAAATAAAAATAAAAAGCTTTGTCCAGTGTTACATCACTGTAAAGTAGAAGAACCAAGATTTGAACCTAGGCATCAAGGTCATGTTTCATCATTACATTAGAGTGGCCTCTCCAGAATTCATTATGTAGATGATAAGCATTCCAAGAGCTTAAAGATGATCAGAAACAGCATAGAATAATGAGAAAAATTAAGAAGACAACTCAATCTATTCTCAGCTTGGAAAAATGAGTTATGTTAAATCATTAAGTAAATCTTATTTCATAATATTTTTTTCTATCTGAATGGGCCAATTACCTCCTTAAAAAAACTCTCTTGAGTTAATAAGTTAGTATCTAAATAGTAGTTTCCTGGAAATAAGATATACAGAAAAATTCTCAACATTTAGTAACCTACTTCTGAATTTTAACAGTTGTTTCCTATGTCCTATCAACATTAATGACATAAATTAATTATCAGTTTTAATTCATAGATATCCATCTATTTCTCCCTCATTTGGAAATTTAGGTCAAGTTAATGGGGATTTTGTTTCAAAATAGGAGTTGGGGCGCCTGGGTGGCTCAGTGGGTTAAAGCATCTGCTTTCGGCTCAGGTCATGATCTCAGCGTCCTGGGATCGAGGCCCACATCGGGCTCTCTGCTCAGCAGGGAGCCTGCTTCCTCCTCTCCCTGTCTGTCTACCTGCCTCTCTGCCTACTTGTAATCTCTCTCTCTGTGTCAAATAAATAAATAAAATCTTAAAAAAAAACAAAAAACAAAAACAAAAATAGAAGTTGGAATTTGACTAAATTTTATGCCCAAGAATGTGCAAAAAATAATCACAAAATGGAAATTACACAGAAAAATCCCATGTATTAACTGGGTTAAGTGGATTGTCTAAAAACACATCTCAATAATCATTTATAAACATTATTCCAATTCTACACTAATAAATATTACTGATAATAACATTTCAAGACAACAAAAGGAAAGTATTGGAGTACCTGTATTTGGGACAAGCTCTTTGAGAAGTGGAGTATCTTCCAAGGCATACGTAAATGATAGAGGTGGATAAGCAACTGCATTAACAAAGATCTTCACACTGACCCTTCCAGCTGTCCCTGCTGGGGTAGAGCAGTAGACTTCGCTAGACTGGACAGAAATAATTTCACAAGGTTCATCCCCAACAGTGACTGTGGTGTTGCCTGGGTAGAAGCCATTTCCTGTGATCACCAACATAGTTCCACCAGCAATGCTTCCGGAAGGTGGTGTGACAGATGCTACTGCGGGGCTGCTAACAGTAAGGTTTCCCAGAGCCAAGCCTTTACCTCCCACCACAACACTAAGAGAATGAAGTCCAGCTGGGAGAGGACTCACAAGAACAGTGATATTATTTTCATTAACATCTATTGCTCTGAACTGTTGGTTTCCAATGAAAACAGCGACATCCTCCAAGATGGTGCCAAAACCTTCTCCTTCAATAAGAACTTTGACAGGTCCTTCGATAGAGTTTGGGAAGATTCTTGTTACCACAGCAGTGATGCTTTCTAAGTATGAAAAACTGCAGTTCCCCTGACACTGGGCAGGTACTCCATGTATCAGAAGATCCACTTTCACGAGCTGTTGGGGAGCAGGAGATGTTTCACACTCAATGGCTGTATAATTTACTGAGAGAACTTTACATGGAAAATGACCCATGAAGACTTTTACACCCGCAGAAGAAACTGCAAACCCAGAGCCTTTGATGGTCACTCTTGTCATTCCTGTAGTTGATCCTGCATGTGGCAACACCATGTCGATGTTTGGTAAAAGTACAAATCGCCTATCAAATTCATTGGACAGCATATTGATAGCCATGCCCAGGTTGTAGACTGTTAATGTGACAATTTCCCTGATGCCAACATCCATTGAGTTTTGAGGGTCAATGTGACATATAATGGAACTGTCATTACTTTCTTCTACAATACAGGGGTAGCTACCAATTGTAACCTAAAAGTAAAATGAATATGGAAACAAGTCAATACCATTACTCTAGTGTGAACTTAAATTTTATATTAACAACAACCAAATTTTAAAAATTTAATCTTGTTCAAACTTTTTTATTCATAAAAATAATTTTGGGGGCTGATTAAGACATCTCTTGGATTGATCTTAAAACTAAATTATGACCACACATGAATGTTCATAGATACATTATTCATAATAGTCAAAAAGATGAAAACAATCTAAATGCTCATGACTGGTAAATGGATGAATACAATGTGTATATTATATAATGGAATATTATTTAGCCATAAAAAGAAATGAAGCACAGAAGGCAGGGGGTGGGGGATGGGATAACTAGGTGATGGGTACTGAGGAGGGTACATGTTGTGATGAGCACTGGGTGTCATACACAACTAATGAATCATCAAACACTACGTCAAAAACTAATGATGTACTATATGAGCTAACTGAACATAATAATAATTAACAATACTTAGGCATTATGGGAAATGATTCTTCATTATACCAGGAGTTGTTGAATGCATCAAAAAAAAAAAGAAGTACTGATATACATGGAACAACATGGCTGAACCTTGAAAACATTATGTTTAGTGAGTAAAGCTGGTCACAAATGACCACATATATTATTCTATTTCTAAGAAAGTTCCAGAATAGGCAAATCCATAAGGACAGAAAGTAGATTAGTGGTTATTTAAGGCTGGGACAGTTGAAGAGATTGATGGTAATATCTGAGGGTTGGGGTTTCTTTCTGGGGTAATAAAAATGTTCTAAAATTGAATGTGGACATGGATGCACAACTCTGTGAATACACTAAAGGCTACTGAACTATGCACCTAAAATGGGTGAATTGTATGGTATATGAATTCTATTGTAATAAAGCTGTCAGAAATTAAAGTCTTGAGGTTATGATGAAACATTTTCCTTTTATTGAGTATACGGTAAAAACGAGATCTTTATATTCTTACCTTATTAGCACACGTGAGATTACTGAAGCCACGTCCAGTAATTGTTATCAATTCATTGAGTGTTCCAGCAGATGGACTAATGTTGTTTATAGCTGGTGAAAAACAACTTGAAAGCTCAAAGACCAATGCATCTGAATTTTTAACCCCGGTATTGTTCGGGCCACACAAGGGTTCTGTTGCTAGGCAGCCTGCCACAGAGTTCCCCAAGTGCAAAGTCACAGGTCCTGTAAGTCATGGAGAGTATTTTAAAACAAATACTGTCTTCAGACTGCATTACTCTTTATTTTAATGATGGTGGTTTATATTCTGTTAAAAAATGTTTTGGTTTTGTTTTAATGACAAGAGAGGCTCAGGCAGTACAAAGTTAAAATAAAGACCTGGACGAAGGTGGAATAGTAAAGACAGAAGAGTGAATATAAAAGTTAATTTATTTTTCCATTTGTCTAAGCCAGGTCCTATGGGGAAAACAAAACAATAGCATCATCTCACATTTTGATATATTTTGAGGGGCACATACAGAGTGTCAAAATTTCTTCACGCTACATCTCATTTGAAGCACAGAAGGATTCTGGGAGAATGGCAGGGCAACCTTAACATGGGCTTCACTTTATAGAATAGACTCTAGCCTCAGATCTGTCCAGGTCTACCCAAGGTCAAGGTCATGTGGCTGGTCAGAGACAGAAACAGGGTTATACCTAGTCTTCCGCTTCCTACTCCAAAAAGGTCACTTACACCCTAGGTCACGGAAGTAACAGGGTTTCCCTCTTTAACCCTCTTACCCGGATCATATGTGGCTTCAGTGCGACCCACGAACAAGTGCAGGGGACTGTGCCTGGTTTCAGCTGGTAAAACATTAACGACTCCCTGGAGAAAAATGGAGTGAGCCTCATCAACGTACCCGCTGCTGTAATAATAGATTCCAGGTGAAGTAAACTGGTGAGAAAATGAACCTGCCATAAAATAAGATTGTACGTAATAAACAAAAGCAATTAATATCGCCTCCAAAAGAAATTTCAAATGACCATTCAAACACATGCAGGTGACAGGATTCTTATTTTTCATGCACGTGATATCTCGACCGGAAGTAGTAAAGAAATGACTCACTGGCTATAAAAGAACTATCTTCTGTAATGTAATTACATTCCAGGAAGACAAGATCCAGCATTAATTTTTCTAGAAAATCATGTCCAGTCTGGCATAACTTACCACATTTTAAAGAAAATTTCAACATGCCGTGAAAAACAAACGATACTTTGTATTCATGAGAAAAAGTTCAAACTGCTATATATAGAGAACTAAACATACAGTCTAACAGGCACACTTTCACTGAGTTGTCTTAGGAGAAAAACTAATTTGCTGATTTCAATCAATCGAAGTTCGTTACTTGCTACCACGTTGGTATGACTAAAACACATCCTCCAATTTTCTTTGTATTTTGCTTATTTTGATATTTTTTGAATTGGTTGATTATTCCAGAATAAATAAAGATATTTCTGAATCCATACTCACCTCTGATATATAAAATCCCTTGATTACATTCATTTATAATATTTTTATAGATTTGCAACATTTTTACTACAGCAATAAAATACCAACTAAGTTATTTGTGTATTTACACATATCATGTATGCAAAAGTATTTTAAATTTAAATAACATCTTTTTATTATATCTAGGAAAGAGAGGCATGACACAAAATGCAAAAAAGTCAAAACATACCTGATGCAGATTTTTCTCTTCCATTCGTAAATCCTTTGCCATCATAAGTTACACTTCCAGGACTGGATACAGAGAAAACCCTATAACCTATTCCCCTAAGCAATGGATGTGCTTGCCAATGCCACGTCACTGTGTCTCCAACAGATACGTTTAAGACTGATGGTGACCAGGCATAACCTAATCCATGTACTGGAAGGAAGAATTGAGACATGTTTTTTTTTTTTTAAAAAGGTAAAGGAATAAAAATTCTTAATAATTATCTTTGAAAGTATTTCATTCTAAATTTTTATGTAGATAATTTAAACATGTAACAAAAATAAACAGAAATAATGGAAAGTAAGATAATGAGAAGCTAAGGAAAAAAATTAACCACACACCTCCAACACTGATGATCAAGAGACAATTTGAAAAAAAAAATGAAAAGTCAATAAACAATTTGTTCAGAAATATCACATGGAATATTTTTTAAAGCTGTGATCAATTCTTTAAACATAAGAATTTTCTCAGGTATAGAGGTATACCAAAATCTATATAACTTCAATTTGAATATTTATTTAGAAACCCATGGCCAATAATACACTACCATAACTCAGGAGGCTCTGTACTACAATAAAACCTAATGTCAATTCCTCAACTTGCAAATTGCAATCTACCCTTGCAGACTCAAGTCTAACACTGATTCATTCTATATGTGCCCCCCTATGTCAAGGGGATAAATTAGAGACAAATTTATTGACAAATTATATAAAGAATAAAATTATACTTTTTCCTCTGAATATTTGAAGTATTAAATAAATAAAAATCAAATCAATTTCAGGGTAAAGTGCTTCCATTATTTACAATATATAAATGTTGGCTAATACCTGAATCTTCTCCAGTATTGGTAATCCTAAATGTATTCCCTGTTGAATGAAGAATACATTTTATGACATTTTCAGATGATGAAATCACATCACAAGGGAAGGGCCCTAGAAAGAAATAAGATGGGGGGAGAAAACATTTTCTCAAATATTTTTTGTAAAATATTGAGATGAAGTATAATCAGTAAATAGTTAAGGTCCTGCATGGGACACCTGGGTGGCTCAGTCAGTTAAGCATCTGCCTTCAGCTCTGGTCATGATCCCATGGTCCTGGGATCGAGCCCCACATTGGGCTCCCTGTTCAGCGGGGAGTCTGCTTCTCCCTCTCCCTCTCCCTCTGACCGTCCCTATTGCTCATGCTTCTATCGCTCTCTCTCTCGCTCACTCTCTAAAAACTAAAATAAAATCTTAAAAAAAAATCAAAAAACAGTTAAGGTCCTGCAAAAACTCCACATTATCTAGTAGAATCTTTGACACTTTTCTGATAGTTATCATCTTTGAGTACTGATTATTTTTGAACAGAAACCTTTACTTTTTAAAGTGTTTTATACACATTAAATATGAAATATTTATTGAAATCAAAAGCAGTTATTCAATTTCTCTTTACAACCATAACCAAAGACACTTAACCTTTTATACACTAATAGCAAAATAAATCTTCCATGATTGAGAATATTTGTGTAATAACTCAGCACCTAAATAACTCATCACATCTTTTATTTTATTCTTTATTTTTTAAAAAAGATTTTATTTACTTATTTTTGTGAGAGAGAGAGTGAGCACAAGTGGTAGGTAGGGGGGGTGGGTAGGGGAAGAGGGAGAGGGGCAGAGGGAGAAGCAGGCTACCCGCTGAGCAGGAAGCCTAATGTGGGACTCAATCCCAGGATCCTGGATCATGACCTATGTCAAAGGCAGATGCTTAACCAACTGAGCCACCCAGGTGTCCTAAGCACATCTTTTAAAGTGAAAAAAAAGATAACAGCCTTCTGTGAGGGTGCTCTTACCTAAGAGCACAGTGTTCTCAGTTGGTATTGTGCTGAACCCCAAACCCATTATAGTGATTTCAGTTCCACCATATAAAGAGCCTCTCTGTGGAAACATGCCGGTCACTTCCAAAATATACTGTATAGAAGCATTTAACTTGTCTCTGCAAAAGAAAAATTAATAGATGTTTCAATGAACTTTCCATGAGGTCCTATTACTAAACTCCTATTAGGATTGATTCATCTAGGAAGAGGAAATAGTTGAATATTTAATTAGACATTACTTTTTTGAACTAGATAATCTGATAATTAGCATGACTTTGATTTGTTTGGATGGTCTGTATGTGTATATATATAATAATATATATAGTATATATAATAATGTACTGTATATAATAATAATATGTAATAATAGTTTTTCCCTAACAATGAAAATTAGATTTCTGAAAGCCCATGGCAAGAATAATTTGAGATGGAGAATCATAAAATATTATGAGAAAGATATAGTTATGAGAACTGAGGTCACAAGAAAATATGATGTCCTTTAAAATATTTTATATGTTCATTAGCATAAGACATAAAGGCTGCATTATCTATGAGAATAGAGATGAAATTCCATACATTTTATATAAGAAATAAAAGTTTTGTGCGACAATTTGAATTTATTATTCTATATATGTTGGAGATCTGTCATAATCTCCCTTTCCACTATTTCAATGAGAGAGTTCTAAATTTATTTTGCTTTGTTACAGACAATGTGTCTGCCAGGAGGCCATCAAAATGTACAGTGCCTTTCCGACCTAATATTGGAGTAGACTCCTACATCCCAGCTCTCATCATGAGTAAAATGAGTCTATTTCACTTTGTCAGCATAACTGAATTTGTATTTCTTGAACTATCATTGAAATATCCCAGTTTTGCAGGCTATCAATTCTGCTCATTATCTCCATCACGCCAAAGCGCAAACCGCGGCTCTTCTAGAACCCATGGTATCTCTGCCCTGTGAATCAGAGGGGATATAGTTCTGGGGTTCGTATTTACTGTCGCTCACCTTCCTTCACCTCAAGATTCTGTTGCAATAATCCCTCCGATTCTGACATCAGGTGAATCTGCCTTTTTTTTAATCCCTAAATTTCAGTTTCCTCTTTTTTCTAAGTATTCTAAACCAGTACTTCCTTATGCCAGAACTAAAATTTTACTAAAATTTTGAGAAACAGCTGCTGGGAAGAAAATACTGAAGTAACCTAGAGGAAACAGCTGGAGAAGGATTCTGTCTATCTTCTCCTTTACGGGTAGCCCCTACCTATTTCTTGATTTAATTGTCACCTTTTAGAGAACCCTTTTCTGTCTCTCAGGAAAAGTTAATGCTCTCTGTTATGTGCTCTTACAGACCTGCTACCTCTTACTCACAGCCTTTTTCACATTTATAATTAAGTTATTGATATAATCTTCTGTTTGAAATCTGCCTCCCCAACAAAACCGTGGGCATTCCTCACAGTGGAGGACAAGTCCCTCTTACTCTTCACAGCAAATCCAGCTCCAAACAAGTGCCTGCCCCTTACTAACTGCTTGGTAAGTATTTCCAGAACGAAGCAAAAGTATGTGATATATACATAAACCTAGTTCCACAAAGAATCTTACAACCTAAACCGAATGGTATTGGTCTCAAAACTAAGCACATACTGCCTGTATGAGACAGTCTCAGAACACTTTGCAAAAGGAGATGTTGATAGGTGAAAAAAGCAACTGAAATATTATAAAGTTAATGAGTATTTCTTTTCTTATCCCCAAATCATCAACCCCATGTATTCCACAACTCCTCAAGTTTATGGTCATTACTGTACCTTGTTGATGCAAAGCCCCAGTTTCTGACTTCTACATAGATATCATGTTTTCCAGGAGACAACTTGGGCAAAAGACATCTAATATCTGTGAAATTCCACTGAAAAATCTGGCAGGGTTTTCTTCCAACATATACCTCCACATTTTGTGCGAGTTCATTTCCAAAGTTATAACCCTTAATTGTTAAATTAACTTCTCCTGTTATTTTAAAAGAGAATAAAAGTTTTACAAGAAGATTCAACTTATTATGTGGCATAAAATTTGCATATTAAGTAAACCAACTCCTTTCTTATCTTTTATTGGATTTAGAAAATCCTAATGCTTGCAGAGGCAAAAGAAAAATCAGTGAAAGAATTGATAGCTGCCATGTAGAGATAAAATTCATGTTAAATTGTTTCACAGGGAAAAAAAGATGGCAAAGTGTTTTCTAAAAAACTTAATATTTTTCTCTTTATTACACACGTTCAAAGTGAAGTAATAAATGGACTATGTTTAAAAAAATAAAACTTATGGCTGGTTTTACTTTAAGAAACAACTGCAGAAGAAACTATGTTTCTAAAACCTTTCTAGAAATAGTTTACATTTATCTACGTGATATGTATACATCTTATATATACATGTATATCTTTATATATATATACCTTACATATATATGTCAAATGACTGATCTTATTGAAATTTTTTTTTAAAAAAAGATTTTATTTATTTCACAGAGGGAGAGAGATCACAAGGAGGCAGAGAGGCAGGCAGAGAGAGAGGGGGAAGCAGGCTCCCTGCTGAGCAGAGAGCCCGATGAGGGCCTCGATCCCAGGACCCTGAGATCATGACCTGAGCCGAAAGCAGAGGCTTTAACCCACTGAGCCACCCAGGCGCCCGTTATTGAAATTTTTCTTACCTTGTATTGTTCGAACTTTTGGACTAAAATCAGTAATAACTGGAGTCTGTAAACAATTATAACTATAAGCATCCCTTGCTATGGCTTGAAATCCACTGGTAATAACTGAAATATCAACTGTACTCTCAATCCTCTGAAATAAAAAGAAAAAATAAAACAATTAGAAAACACTAAATGTTGAGATGAAGAAATCCAATGGCTAAGGACAAATAGAATTATTCAAAATAAACTGCTAAAGATGTTTGGTTTCAAAGTCATGAATCAGAATCACTTTTCAGATAATTAGAAAGCTGTGGTATCCAATGTAGGCTACATATTTTAATTTTTTAGATAAAGGTATATGACATAGTGGCTTTGAGGGTTTTTATGAACCAATTTAAGTGGATATATAAAACTGGATTCCTAAGGGCTCTGCAAAATAGTTAAGATGCTCTGGACAAGTGACTCTTATTTTTTTAATATTTTAAAAAGATTTTATTTATCTATTTGAGAGACAGAGAACAGGAGCAGGTGGAGGGGCAAAGGGAGAGAGAGAAGCAGACTCCCCGCTGAGCAGGGAGCCCAAAACAGGGCTCAATTCCAGAACCCTGGGATCATGACCTGAGCCAAAGGCAGACACCTAACCAACTGAGCCACCCAGATGCCCCTGGACAAATGACTCTTTTAAATTGATAAAGCAAAGGTGTTGAAAGTTTTGACATTTTGCTCTTAAAATATACTCAAATGTAATTTTTTATTCTTCTTCACTGAAAAATCACACTATTTTATCTTTTTGCTGACCTAGTTTCAGAATCTGAGACTAAGACACTTGGACCCCTAAGAAAAATACTTGGTGCTTTCACTGATGGAGTAACTATACACTTCCCAATGAGGAAAAAATGCTTTTCCAGCATGTAGTATTTGCTTAATGTGCACTCAGCATTTAACTGAATGACATGATTTAAACAAAGCTTTCATTTACCATATCCTCCAGATTTTCACCATCATTTGGTCCAACACATGCTAAAATTTACTTTTCCTGCAGATTTCAACTACATAATACCCACACTGAGCCTGTTCAATTTTTTTAAATGTCAGTTATTGGATTCAGCATTCTTTTGCACACAATAAGCAAACAAGAGTCTTGGTTTAAATTCAGACACTATTTTTTAAGATAAAGAAAAATGATTGGTGCTAAGATACAATATTACATGAGGAATTTCACATGGGTTTTTTTGGTATGTATGTATGTATGTATGTATGTATGTATTTATTTATTTATTTATTGTCGACACACTGAAACTTTAACACATTTAAGACGTATATTCTTTTTTAGAAACAAAAATGTCTAGATTTACTTCTCTGAATTTTTTTTAGACTGTTAGTATTGAATTTTTTTCATCCTTGGATTTACCTGGTCTACCCTCATTCATCCTTCAAGTTCTGGTAGGACATCAATTTTTCTGTGAAACTCTGACAGCCTCTCCTCATTATATTTTATTTTTACTTTGTACCTACTATTATTTCAAGTGGAACACATGGTTTAATGCTGGGTTATGTGTCTGTCTTTCTAAATGGCATCTATCTAGAATGTGGATATCATGTTTCCTTTCAGGATCTTAGCAGAAAGTTGTTGAAGAAATACGGAACAACACTGTAATGCCACATGCCCAGGTAAAAATGTCATGTGTTTAACCTACTGAGATTTTCATAAGTTTTCAGAAAAAATCAGATGCCTTACTTTTGGTGTTCTGCAGATTATTTTATTCAAATCCCCTTCAATCACATTGCAGGTACCATTTCCAACAAATACCTTTGAATTTTCATTAAAACCAAATCCAGATACAGTGAGAAGAGTACCACCTTCAAAAGGAAACAAAAATGACAGTAACAGATTAACAATAACAAAAGGAAACTTTGGCAAGAACCTAACTCATCATCAAGAATTTTCTAATCATCAAGAGATGGGTTGGCAAATAATCAAGGACCAGACTCAGATGTATATAATCACCACCACATCCAGGATCCAGAGCTTGAAGCTGGAACCATCAAGGAACTGAGCTCAGGGATTTAATGAAATAACAGATTTGGAACCAGCATTTGCTTTGGGGCATCAACAACAGCAGCAACTCCTATTTTCCATACAGTCTTCTTCATCCTAAAGAGAAACTGTGCTGTTTCTATATGCTCAACCATTCTCTGGATGGGAATGAAAGTGAATTAAGACTCTTCCCAAATCTCAAATTTTAATATCTCTAAGTAAAAGGAACTAAGAAAAAAATCCCAACAAAACAAAAACAAAATAAAGTAAAATAAAAACACAAAACCCATTGAAAAGACCAAGACCAAAGCAAAAATCCAAAACTGAGCATGGTCAAACAAAGGCAAAGGAAATGAAGCAGGACAGGAAAAATGTGTTATTTTCTTTCCATCTTCTGCGTCAGCCTTCCTTTCCCCGATTTGTTCCTGGAACTTTTTTCTGGGTCAAGTAGCTCCACTGAGACTGTGGTTACAAATGGAGCAGCTGGTAAGCAGAATAATAACTAATAAATCTTATCTTGACATAATTGATGAGCTTGTTATAGAAACATGTAATAATTGATGATATTAATTCAATAACCTAAGATGTAAGTATAAGCAGTCGCCCTGACTTGTGCTTCATAAGAAACAAAAGAATTAGTCAGCCATTGAATCACTGTGCCTTCCAAAAGGGGAGTCTCCTTTGTTCTGTATGAGGGAGCTGGGGGTTCCTCTCTCTTCAGCCTATTCTAGAAACAGTACAATGAGATGACAGAAATGTATGCAATTTTCTTTGTTTAGAACAATTGACTATTACCTGCCAGGCTGCCAGAAGCAGGCAAGATGTGTGAGATCCGATTCTGGTAAGTGAAGTAGAGTGTCTCACCCTCTACATTCCATGCTAGTCCAACATCAGCTACAGACACAGCAACTGGGAAATGGCCAGCACTTCCATTCAGAATCTGGCATTTGATCTCATTTTCTTGTGATAACAAAGAAAAACATGATAAATATGTTTGTAAGATAAAATTACTGAAATTTTATATTTGAAAATATAAACATTGCCCTTCATTTTTATACCCCAAGAAATGTATCTAAGGAAAACTATTCATATATTAATGGGGCAAAAGTCTTTACACGCTACCTGATGTTAAAAATCAGACACTGTTAGAAAAAAGCTAGGTGAAAAAATAATGAAAGCAAAGTGAACAATTTGCTCCTGATTTCTACTGTGCCCCCCCAAAAAGGCTATTGTAATAATAATTTAAAAATCCTAATTTGTAAAATCATTTATATCAATAATTCTAAAAATGTTGGTTCAATATATGATTTATGTCCAAAACTAAGTAAAATATCAGGTTTCATCAAGAAAGGTGATCAAAACCTAAATGAAAACCTATCCTTCACACTTTATTTAGAATAGTATATGTACATTTATAGTCCAGGTGCATGATTGACTTAGATCTCAAGAATGCCAGAGTATCTGAATTAAAAACAACTTAATTATATGGAAGGTGAATTTGCTTATGTAATTCCAACCTATTAAAGGAAAGGAAAATACCTAGGATTATGAAAGATAATTTTTAGGGAAATAAATAATCATGGTTTTCACTTTTTCAAGAGTTGAAAATATGAATAATTTCGAAATTCTGTGTTAATGGATAGAGATTTCATTGGACTAGAAGTCAGGGAAGATGGCATGTCCTTTTGCTGCATTACTAATGTGACATCGTCAAAGCATGGGCAAAAGGGACCATGGAATACCAGCACAGCAGCTTATATATTTTTCGTGTCCCAGAGACATACCAAAGGAGGAAAGCTTTTATATAATCACTTCATGAGGGGAAAGGAACAAAAATTAACTGTTATAGAATAAAGACACGGTACAGCACTGAAATAGTTTGTGGTCATAACCAAAGATTAAAAAGATAGTGCATTTATCCAGAGAAGTTTGCCAATTTTACGCCCCCACAGTGTACTCTATAGGAGAAGTATTATTATAATACTGCTCTTGGGTCTATTTTCTCTCAGTAAAAGACAATTAGATATAATAATAATAATTTTACAAAGGACCTACCAACCACAGAAAGAAGAGAGCAACCCATTGGTCCAACTGAGACTGATATAGCTGAATTGGGAGAAAATCCAGAGCCTAATATGGTTAGAATTGTGCTTTCTTCATAGGACCCTGAAAATGATGATTTAAACAATATTAAAATGAAAAAAACACAGAATCCATTGTTACTAAATCAAATGCTCGGCAGAGGAAAATAAGCCTAACTTCTAAAGGCTATAAACAACAAACATACAAGCAAGCAGGGGAAAAAACACATATTTCCCAATGGTAAATTATTTCCATTGAATTGCTCTACTTTGCTTCATGTTTTAAATCTATGTTAATAGAGATTAGCAGAAGAATTATCTGCTGAAGTATGGAATAACATAAAGAAAGGAAAATTACTGTTATGACAAATTAAACAGTCATCTCTATATGGGAACTTATACTATGACAGAAGTGCTATCACTAATCCATGAGAAAAGGATGAACTGCACCGTATGTGTTGTGGGTACTTTCTATCTAGGGTGACACACATGCTAAGGTGCCTGAAATATCACCATGGTACACCCCCGTCTCAGCATCTTATACTTCGTGTTTTTCCATTAACTCTAGTGTCCAGATTTGATTGATAAATGATAGGGTCACCCTACCTATGTGACATCACATACAATATGGATTCCACATGGATTTAAATAGCTAAGAATGAAAATTGCACAACTCTAGAGTTTTAGAAGAAAACAATCAAACATCTTAACTTTAATGTATAGATGGGTTTCTTAAATAAGATTAAAAAGCCATGGCTAACCATAAAGGAAAAATTAATAAATTGGAATAAATCAAGGATTGAAAATGGTTCCATAAGCAAGATACTAAAATAAAGTGCAGGTGACATACTGGGAGAAGACATGTGCATAGGATTGGTCAACATAACATATCATACACAGCTCTAAGTCAATAGAAAAAAAGACTATCTGGTAAATGGATCAAGGATATTAACAAGCAATTTGCAAATGTCTGAGAAACATATGAGAAGTATCGCATGCATTACTCATCAGGGAACAGACAAATTAAGACGATGATGAGATAACCCTTTTCACCCAACAAAATGACCAAAATTAGGAAGCTGATGATACCAAGTATTGACAAGGATGTGGGGAATACAGCACTCTCATGCCTGCTGCAAATACAGGCACTCTGGAGAGCAATTTGGTCACCTAATACACTGAATCCACATTAACTGGTTTACGACCCAGCAGTTCTGTCTCTGGCCACATACCCTATGGGAGCTCTAGCATGTAGACAACAGGAGATGTGTGCATCAAAGCTCAGTACAGTTATGTGTAAAAGCAAAAAACTGTACACAATCTAAATGTCCATCAATAGAGACAAAAATAAATTGGTATATTCATGAAGTATTTTTAAAATGATGAATTGGACATGCATGAAACCATATAAATATTTCTCAAAATGAATGCTGAATGACAAAAGTCAGATACAAATGATATTTACAGTGTAATAGCTCTGATATTTATATTTCAACATCTCTTTAGTAAGCTTTAAAAAACTGGCAAGATCATCACATGTGCATGTGATATACAAAAGGTATTAAAAATGGCATGGAAGAATACATACGAAATTAATTATTGTGACAGCCTCTGGGGAGATTTGTAGGGACTGGAACCGGAGATTGTGTCTCAAGAGGACTTTAGCTATTCCTATAATATTTCCTTTCTTAAACTGATGATTGGAAGTAAATATGATAAAATGCTAAAGTGCTAATTTTCAATGAAGAGAATATAGGTGTTTTTATAGTATTATTTATACTTATATTTTCATTATTTTTAAATTTATCAAAATATGGCAAAAGGCAATTCAGATTGCTAATTATTTTGAGTAAGAAACAATTTTCTCAGGAAGTGCATATAAAAATGAAAATTCATTACAAAATACAAGGATAGATGTAAAAATATAAATACCAAAGGACCACAACCAAATGAAAGTTAATCAAATTGTTATTCTTGACAGTTTTGACCCCCGTGACATGCATTGTCCCAAAGTAATAACATTACTGTAAAAAAGCCTGAAGAACATATTCTTTGAACACAAAGATGTGCTGTTTTTAGAATTTCCCCTTTTTTTCCCTGATATATAATTAGCAGATGATTTTTCCTACTAGCCATCAAGATTAAATCTGTGATGATAGCATCTGAGTTTATCTTCCTGATTGACAAAAGGCCACTCCTAACAATCCTTAGTCCTGATGTTTACTTCCTATTTGGGAGTTCAGACACAAAGCATAATCATGTTTTTAAAAGTAATAACACATTATGAAGATACAGTACAATGTGTCACCCAAGACTAAGTTCTTGGCAATAATTTTTCTCTCCAGTTCTCAAGTCTAGGACCTAGTTATTTTCTTTTACCAAACAGCAGCTGTCTCATTACCAGCATTTTAGTACTAAATCTCCTAGAAGTGGTCATATGATGACAGATTCCTGTTAATACCGCAGCAAGCAGAATTTCACAAAAATGCCTCATCAGAGTAAAATTTTAGAGACTGATTCTAACCTGGTGAAGCTACAGAAGTAGAAGACTGGGGAGTCCAACTTCACATGTGATTTCTTTTTTCAAAAATAAGTAATAAATGCTCTTTTCATAGTTTTCTGATCTGATAGATTTTTTTTTTAACTATGTAGAAATGTTTGCTTGCCTGAGTTGGTGAAACTAGTATGTTAAAAAAAATCATTATTAGTTTACATTTTTGATAGTTGTCTTCCATCCTCTACATTAAAAAGCAGATGATTACCTTGAGACGGGTTTATGGCCTGCACTAATGGAGTGGCCGTGGGATCCCATGTAAACCCACAGTTACCCGAACATTTAGCTGGAATTCCATTGACATAGACTTCAACCTTCAAATAAAGAAACACAGAGAACAGGGGTAAGCATGGCTAAGGAGAACATGCATACGATTTAAACAAACGATGGAATTTTGTTTGTTTGCTTGTTTGTTTACAAAAATTAGCCTATTCATTTACACTTTTTCTGCTTTGACCATTATTCATTCAGCAAATGTGCCTACTTTGCGAAAGCACAGTCGTACATGTTAAAATATAGTAATACAAGATTAAACACAACCGATGACATCCCTGATGTCACTCAATTTATATTCTAGTGGACCACACATTTTTTTTTAAAGATTATGTTTATTTATTTGAGGGAGAGAGCAGATGAGAGAGAGCACGAGTGGGGCAGAGGGAGAGGGACTAGTAGCCTCTCCGCTGAGCCGAGAGTCCAAGGCGGGGCTCAATCCCAGGACCCTGAGATCATGTCCTGCGCCAAAGTCAGACGCTCGACTGACTAGGCCACCCAGGTACCCCAAGACCGTACATTTTTTTAAAAAAGCAAATACATATTATGCCCTAGTGGTGAGTAGTGCTATGAAGGAAAATAAAGGTTGCTCTTGAGAAGGTCATATAAACTCCTTATATATTAATTTTCTCATCATTAAAGAATATCAATAATTACCTCACAGAACGACTGTAAAGATTAAATAAAAGACTATATTTTCAAATTCTAATAGGCAGTAGTAAAGCTTAAAAACCCACTCTTATCATAAAGAAGATAATTTTCCCAAAAGTCATAAAATAATATTATTGAGTTGATAGACCATTGACACAAATATTCATGTGAAAATAAAGACCTCATCCCTGCAGTTTAACTGGTCTTTAATGTCTTTCAAAGTAGTTACACATTTAAAATCATATTAAATGTCAGAGGAAAGTTTCAAGAATACCTGTGGCTGTTGGCTGGGTATCCGAAGTAGGTCTCCAAGTAGCTGTTGTCTGAATAAGCCACCTTCTTTTATCCTCATAACTGTCATATTAGCCTTTTCTCCAATAATATTGGAATCATTAATCTATTGTTACATGAAATTATTTTACTAGAAAGGCTATGATAAATATGCCCACACTAATTTTTCTTTTTAAAATTAAGCAAGGTTGAAAGTGAATAAAAGCCAAGGATTAAAAAAAAGAAGAAGAAGAAGAAGCATTTTAAAACATTTTGGTCAACATTTTTTGAAAAAGGAGGCTCTTCCCAAGTGGGCATAATCTACCCCCAATAAAATGCTAAGACTATTGTCTTATCATACATTGCATCAATTACAAGTTGAGTTAAATGACTAAAATTAACCTGAATTTTTAGAACAAAATGTCTCAGGTAAATGAATCTACTAAATTTTATTTTCTCAGAACATTCTACGCTTTTTCTGAATATGACTGCTTTGACAAATGATGGTTGAATAGTTGAATAATTTATTCCTCTTTCCATCTGAGAGTCAACTTTTCTCCTTCGGCATTTTTCAACCCTGACTATCCTGGTTTCTCATCCACTTGTGGAATTATATTTTTGCCAATGATACAAATGAATCAGATCAAATAAATATGTAGAACTGGTCATTCCAAAATCCCTCTGCCAATATGGTAGGCTTCTGATACATACAGTGGCTAACAAAGAAAGAGGAGTCCCCATGCTGGGCCTTGTGTGTGCCGAAGTGGTGATAAGAAGCAGAAACAATGAGCAAGCCAAGGGGACAGGTCAGAAAAGAGGCAAAGGGGGTAAGTGCAAAGACCCAGCAGAAGTATCAAGAATAAGACCGTTACTAGAGCTGCTCAGCTAGAGAACCTTCTAATTCTCATTTGAGACCTTGCATTTTCTTAAATAACTTCCATATGTTTATGACTTACTATTTTCCACACCCATAGTCCGTGTGTGTACATTATATGCCACATTTATACACCTTTATTTCCCTCCTCTTTCCCCTCTCTCCTCTTTTTTTTTTTTCATGGTGGTTTCATAAGCAGACTGCTGTATTTTCTCCACCTTAGGTCATGGACATCTTTCCAGGTGAATACCCATAGGTCTACCTGTGGCTGCATGACAGTCATGCCAAGGTTGTGGCATTTTGACAATTTTTCTACTGATGGGGTAGGTTCCTTGGTTTTTCCTATTACAGATACAGCTGTAGTGACTACCTCTATGCCTATATCATTTCATATTTGTGTTATTATTTCAGTTGTATAGAGTTAAATATCTGAGATTGCTAAACCAGAAGGTATCTATATTCAGACTCTATTACATAATCCCTTTAAAAGGTAGCACTATTGACTTTCTCCCCAATGGTGCATGAGAGAGACTGTTTCCTCACACTCTCACTGTCACTTGAAAGTATTATCTTTTCAATGTTTGACAGTCTGAGCCCCCAGACACCTCTAGACTCTTCTCCTTCACATGCTCTGGGCTTGACCCCTCTTCCCTGCCCCCTTCACACTCTAACTAAACAAAGGTAATTAGATGGAAGCTTAACATGTGACTCCCTTATGAACTTGAAAGTCATTTTCAGAACCAGAAAATAAGCAAGTCCCCAGAATACAGCTCTAGTGGGTGGTGGTAGAATTATAGACAGCAAGGGTGATTATACTTGGTCCCCCCATAGAGTATACCCAGATTTAGTTCTGAGACTGGCACCGCCTGACCTCCTTCTGCTGCTGTCAAGGGTCTTCTAACACATATTCCTGGACTCTTTCCAGAGGGGACAGCAAATAAAGTACCAAGAGCAATTCTCCATGAACGAGAACATCTCGTCAACCTAATTGAGAACACTCTTCTCAATTTCTTTTTTTTAATGTTTAGTCTACAGTTTGCATTTTTTAAAATATAGACAGTGTCAAATTCTTAAAAAAATGAGGCAGGGTGAAAAAAAAAAATGAAACAGGCTGCAAATAAACAAGCAACACCCGGAAGAGAACAAAAACCAAGCCAGCTGAGGGGACCTGTAGAAGATTCTGCTTTCCACGTGTGCTTCTCCACTTGATGTTCCATGAGTATCCAGCGCAGTTTCCCTCGCGTGTCACTGAGACGCGGCCCACTTCTTCCACACTCTGGAGCGCAAATTGTAAATCTGTAGCTGACACCGTGGCAGGAAGGCCTGCACTCACAGAAGGACAGGGAATGGGAGGAATCAAAAATTCACAAATAAATTTCATTCTTAAAATATGGGAAATGTGCACCGTATATTATCACTTGTAAGCCAACTGTCCTCCTCTGATATAGTAAATATGAAATTTGTATCTTATTTATGCCAAGAATTTATGTATCTCTTGGAAGCAAAAGTTAACATAAGTAATATACCTCAGATTATAGCCTACGCTTAAATATTTTTATTTTTAATATTGACTCTAGATAACCTGTAAGTCAAATGATATAAAAGAAAAACAAACTTTTGGGAATATAATGTGTTATATATGGAGAGGTGATGAAGAAAAAGTAAAAATATAATTTGCTCTGGATAATTTAGCTTTACATTACTAACATTATCTCAACTATAAAAATTATGTAGAGAAATCATATTAGAAAGAAATACACCAAAATGTGTATTGTTGTCTAGACTGACACTGTCCAACTGATACATATATATACCAATGTTCTGAACTTTTGTCTTATACCTTTGAGGATGTGTCCATAAGCTTGAATATCAAAGCTGCCACTTAGAGGTGGGGACGCGGCTTGAATTCTTTGAATGCGAATCTTTGACTCCCCTGGCCAATTATTTCCTCTGTAAACAGACTCATTCTCTGTCTCATTTGTGATTATCTAATTTCCAAAATAAATATTGATAAAATGATTAAACATAAGAATGGTTAACATGATTTCTATTTCATTATCGTACAATCCTGGGACATGACATAAATGAGCCTCAGGTATTCGGGACTCTTCAGAACATTAAGGAGAGTCACATAAATCAACACGGGCCATCCCTGCAATAATGAGGCCAAAGTCAACTCAGTCATCTGGGCAGCAATGAGCCGGAACCACAGTAATACCTCATTAATTCAGAGTGTGCCCTCCATCACTCAACGAACAAATATTTATTGAACAGGCATTCCATTCAAGGTACAGTGCTAATCACTGTGGGGAGGCAGGGAAACACAAGACGAAGTCTTAGCTACCAAAAAACTAAAGTTCTTTTTGGAGGAATAACATGTGGAGACTATAAAACGAACAATATGCGATAGTATATAATCAGCCGAGAGAACTGTTCCAGACTCAGGAAAAGCCTGTCTAACGCTGAGTGCCAATCAATTGACAAAAGCAACAGTGCTGTAAAAATTCATAGATTGTAACTCTAACAGTGAATATGATAGTCTCCTGTTTCTGATCCCTCAAAGTTTTCTGTGAATCTTGCAGAATTTAAAACTGTAAGCTTCATTGCCCACTGAAGTGAGTAACATAATTTCCGGAAGACCTATGCAAGAGGGTGCCTGGGTGGCTCAGTGGGTTAAAGCCTCTGCTTTCAGCTCAGGTCATGATCTCAGGGTCCTGGGATTGAGGCCCGCATCGGGCTCTCTGCTCCACAGGGAGCCTGCTTCCTCCTCTCTCTCTCTGCCTGCCTCTCTGCCTCCTTGTGATCTCTCTCCCTCTGTGAAATAAATAAATAAAATCTTTAAAAAAAAAAAAGACCTATGCAAGAATGTTCATCGCAGCTTTATTCATAATAGTGCCAAATTGGAAATAGGGCAAAAGCACATTGATAGGATGGTTAAATTGTGGAATATTCACCCCATGGAGGATGGTCAAGCAATGACAAAGAATGAACTACAGCTACATGCGACACATAAATCTCACAATAGCAAATAAAAGGAGCTTGATGCAAAAGAGCACATACTGTATTATTTATTGACACGAAGATTAAAATCAAGCAAAACTATTTTTTGGTGGTAGAAGTCAAAACAGTGATTATCCAGGGGTAAAGAGTAAATAATCTAATGACTAGGTGAAGGCACAATGAAGGCTCTTGGGGAGCTAATGATTTTCTTTATCTTGATCCGAGTAGTGGTTACATGAGGGTATTTACTTCTTAAAAATTCATGGAATTCAGCAAGGCTGCAGGATAGAAGATCAACACAAAAACCAATCACATTCCTATATACAAAAGCAAGCATGTAGAAACCAAAATTAACACAGACCATTTACAATTGTTTCAAAGAAAATGAAATACATATAAATCTAACAAAACGGGTACTGGATCTGACCTGAAAATTGCAAAATGTTGATGAAAGTAATCAAAGAAGACCTACATATGCTGATGAAAGAGAATAAAGAAGATCTAAATAAGTGGAGACATACCCTGTTCATGAATTACAAGCCCAATAAAAGTGTCAAGTGTCAATTCTCTCCAAAACAATGCATAAGTTTAATGCAATTCTTATCAAAATGCCAGCAAGATTTTTGTAGACATACATAAGTATGTTCCAAAGTTTACATGAAAAGACACAGCTAAGCAAAATAAGTCAATCAGAGAAAGACAATTATATGATCTCTCTGATATGAGGAATTTGAGGGGCAGGGCAGGGGGCCGGGG
>LNAC01000181.1:1765700-1796227 GCA_002007465.1 Ailurus styani
TACAAAAAAAAAAAGAAAGAAAGACACAGCACCTAGCATAGCTCAAACAGTTTTTCACAATAATAAAGTAAGAGGAATCACTCTATCGAGTGCTGTCTTACTATACAGCTACGGGAAGGAGGCTGGTGGAGGAGTCAGCACACAGCAATGGAACAGAGTAGAGAATGCAGAAATATGCCTTTACAAATATGCCCAACTGATTCCTGACAAAGGTGCGGAAATAATTCAGTGGAGAAAGAATAGCTTTTTCAATAAAGGGGTGTTGGATCAATGGGAGCCACAGGTAAACAAGGGAACATCCACCGAAAACTTCACATCTTATAAAAAAGTTAACTCAAAATGGATCATGGCATTAAATATAAAATGCACAGTTATAAAACTTTCAGAGAAAAATAGAAAAATAATTAGGACTTTGGGCTAAGCAAAAAGTTCTTAAACTTGAAATCAGAAAGCACCATTCATAGAAGGAAAAATTGATAAACTGGATTGTACCGAAATTAAGAACTTTCATTCTGTGAAAGACCATATAAAGAAGATGAAAAGGCAAAGTACACATTAAGAGAAAATATTTGCAAAGGACTTGTATCTGAAATATAAAAGAGCTTTAAAAACAGTAAGGAAATAACCCAACTAGAAAATGTGCAAAAACATGAAGAAACATTTCACAGAAGAAGATATATGGGTGTTCAACATCATTAGCCCTTAGGGAAGGCAAATTAACACCAAAATGAGCTCCAGTACCTACCCATCAGAATGGCTAACATTAAAAAAATAGTGATCATGTCAATGCTGGCAAGTTTGTACAGAAACTGATCACTCAGACATTGGTGGGAATGTAAAATGGTATAGCCACTTTGGAAAAGAATACGGTAGTTTCTTACAAAACTAAACATGTCCTTACCACATGACCCCATAATTGGGCAATTAATCTGGAAAAATGAAAATTTTATGTCACCCAAAAACCTATAGATAAACATTCACAGCAGCTTTATTCACAGCCAAAACCTGGAAACGACTCAAATGTCCTTCGATGAGGGAGTGTTTAAACCAACTGTGGTGCATCCACACTATTTACTCCTACTCAGTAATCAGAATGAACAAACTACTAATACACACACAACAACTTAGAGGAATCTCAAGGGAAATATGCTGAGCAAAAATCCAATCTCAAAGGCTATATGCTGGTAAAATTATGTAAGATCTGATTCCAATTTACATAACATTGTTGAAATGAAAAGAGTATAGAGATGCAGTGTTTGCCAGACAAGGGGGAACAGGAGGGAGGAAGCTCTCTGTGGTTATAAAAGGGTAGTACAAGGGACCCTGGGAATGGAACTGTTCTGTGGCCGACAGATGAATGTACACATGTGATAAAACTGTACAGATATATATACACACTACATACACATACATGCAAATGAAAGCATATAGATTGTATCAATATCAATTTCCTGGTTGTGCTATTCTGCAATAGTTACATGAGAGGTTGCTGCTGGGGACGAATGGGTAAAAAGTAAAAGGAATTTTTCTTTACTGTTTTTTAACAACTGCATATGAATCTACAATTTTCTCAAAGTTACAATTTTTAAAACAATTCATAGATCTGGACATCTAACATATGACCACGATACTGCATGTATCTTTCATTTTAATTTTCTTTCAAAAGTTCACAAACATATGTCCCATATTCTTTAATTACCCTTGAGTGAATAACCAAAGCTAGAGGATACAATTACCAGTTTCAATGAGGCATCTTGAAAACAGGGAGCTGGCGACACAGATGTTTTGACAGTACAAACCCCTAAGTTAGTTACGACATTTTGTTACAGAGCTGAAAGTAAAAGACTGAAAAATATTTACGAGACATTCATCTTGAAGATGCTAAGATTAAAACAACTTGCCAGCATGGGGTAAAGCAATTTTTGTGGAATACTTACAGTTTTTCAGTATTTTTAAGCACAGAATCAGAGTATGATTAAACAAAACACTCTTTTGAAACTCTAATAATATTTAATTATTATTTAACCCTAATCCTGAACTGATTATACTTGTTTTTGATTCATTATAGAAAATCATATTAATTCATTGTATGTTTTTGTATGACATTAAATTTAAAAATATTTATAGGGAGCTTCTGGGTGGCTCAGTCAATTAAGTGTCTGACTTGATTTCAGCTCAGGTCATGATCTCAGGGTCGTGGGATCAAACCCACGTCAGGCTCTGTGCTCAGAGCAGAGTCGGAATCTCCTTGTCCCTCTCCTTTTGCTCCTCTCCCTGCTTGCACAGACATACACACACACTCTCTCTCTCTTTCTAAAATAAATACGTAAAATCTTTTTAAAAATAACAAAAAAATACAAATACTTGTAGTATTTAATATTGATCTTATTATAAATAACTGAAGCAGTACAAAAAATTGTTCTGATCCTTTTGGAATTTTAAAACACTACCTTTTTCCTCCCTGCACCCATTTTGATATAAGCAAAAAATAGTGTTTAGAACAGAAACTATTTATTTATCATTTTATCTATCTATTTATTTTTTTTGAGAGCACACATGTGTGTGAGAATGGGGTGGGATTGTAGGGGTGGAGAGAGAGGGGGAGACAGAGAATCTTAGGCAGTTTCCACACCCAGCACAGAGCCCAACACGGAGCTTGATCTCACAACCCTGAGACCATGACCTGAGCTGAAGTCAAGAGTTGGATGCCTAACCAACTGAGCCACCCAGTCGTCCCTATAACAGGAACAATTTTTTAAAATATTGCAGAATCTCAAATTTTCTTTCAACAATTTCTGTTCAGAACATTTACTGAAAGAGCCCACAACTCTTCCTTTTAAGTCAACAGAGAAAACTCTACTTAAATCTGACCATTTAAGAATATTTATCTTTGGGCGCCTGGGTGGCTCAGTGGGTTAAAGCCTCTGCTTTCGGCTCAGGTCATGATCTCAGAGTCCTGGGATCGAGGCCCACATCAGGCTCTCTGTTCAGCAGGGAGCCTGCTTCCTCCTCTCTCTGCCTGCTACTCTGCCTACTTGTGATCTCTCTCTCTCTCTCTCTCTCTCTCTCTCTCTCTCTCTCTCTCTGTGTGTGTCAAGTAAATAAATAAAATCTTTAAAAAGAAAAAAAGAATTTTTATCTTTGTTTTTTTCCCATAGATACATCTCTTCAAGATTTTTTAATGCTTAAAGTGAATTTTCACGCTCAAGTTCAACAAGCCTTTAACTCTTCATATATCCTTAGCACAGTTATCTTGTCCTATTAAAAGATATTCCACCTGTATGTCAGCCATTCGTAAAAACTAAAAAGAAAGTTTACTAGATCAAAGCTAATTTCCCATAAATTGAAAAGAGTAACTTGTAAAATTCTAGGCTTACCTGCCCAAAGCTCACAGCCATCATGGGTATGTTATAACTGCAATTATATGAAGTCATGGTGATAGAATATTGGCTGGTCATACTTGATCCATTAACTTTGGTGTGATTCACCTGAAAGTGCTTTAAAAATATCCCTTTATTTGCTAATGCTGGAAGTCTTCTCTTTGGCATTTCTAAAGAACATAGAATAAATGGGAAATAAAATTGCATGGACTTTGCTGCTAAAAAGAAAATCCTCAAATTATATCCATGTCATGGAATAAGCTGTGTAGAATCAAATTTTTTTTTATTTTTTCAAAGATTTTATTTGTTTATTTGACAGAGAGAGACACAGCGAGAGAGGGAACACAAGCAGGGGGAGTGGGAGAGAGAGAAGCAGGCTTTTCCACAGAGCAGGGAGCCCAATGTGGGGCTCAATCCCAGAGCCCTGAGATCATGACTTGAGCTGAAGGCAGACGCTTAATGACTGAGTCACCCAGGCACTCCTAGAATCAAATTTTAGAAAGATCTTAAGGCAAGTATTTGTTGGAGCTTGGTAAACTTTTATTTCTAGAATATAAAGCTTTAAAGTTTGTCAACATATAAGCCTCATCGGCTAAAAGAAAATATTTAAAAATCCTGGGATCCTTGTAGCCTTCTGTGGACTTGTTAGTTCTGTTCTGCTCTGGGTTCCCTGAAAGTGGTGCTCACTAGGATGTGTGCTCCCTGAGGGCAGGACCGGGAGGACAGACTTGTTCACAGCAATTTCTTTAGTACCCAGCACAGTGCCTGCCACACGATAGGTGCTAAAGGCATGTTCTTTAATGAACTACATTTATCTGGGCACAAGTGAGCTATTTTACATATGTGCTCCGCCAATCATAACGTAGGTCTGGTGAAAGCAGATTCAAAAGAAGGGACTCTAAAATAGTTACATTTAAGAGCACCTTGGTGGCTCAGTTGTTGAGTGTCTGCCTTTGGCTCAGGTCATGACCCCAGAGTCCTGGGATCGAACCCCACATAGGGCTCCCTGTTCAGCAGGAAGCCTGCTTCTCCCTCTCCCACTCCTCCTGCTTGTATTCCCTCTCTTGCTGTCTCTCTCTTTCTCTTTATCTCTCTCTCTCTCTGTCAAATAAATAAATAAATAAAATCCTTAAAAATAAATAAATAAAAAATAAAATAGTTACATTTAAGTTGTTACCAGTTGACTCAGGACCTTGCACTTGAAAATAGTTCCAAAGGAAAGGATTCTAAAATTCCTCTGAAAAATGGTAGTAGTCACTTTTCAAGGTGACTGTTTGGAAAGGCTGATTTTTTAAAAGATCACAGTTTAATTTTAATTATTTTATTATCACAGCTCATATAAATAGGACTACTGACATGACTAAAAAAAAACAATGCTTAGACTACCAGAAATAAAGTTTTCATTTAAGTATTATTAATTATCATCATTAAGTCCCTGGAAATATTCAGCTGAATTTTACCAAACAGATGTCAGAGTCAATTTGCCTTTTAGATATCTTCATAGTTAGTGTCTCAAAAATCAAACAAAGTCAAAGGAAAATGTTTGCCACCATTTGTATATCTGTAAACAGAATCCAGGACTATTAAGACTATTCTTGCTATAATGACAAAGTTTACATTGAGGGTACATTTATCCTTAGAATAAAAAAATAATATGATTTAAATAATAACATTGAGATAAAAGAATGAATTATAAACATTTAGAGATTAATGTTTCTATTTAATTAAATTAAAGAATATAATTTCCATGGTGAGATTTTACTGTAAGAGTTTTAGAAGGCTTAACTAGATATGAAATGATACAACATACCATCCCACGCCGAAACTGTGGCTGTCTGTCCAATGTATACTGCATCTACATAGAAGGACTGTGTTTCTGATGCCTTCTGCAAACCAATCCTCTGAAGAGAAAAATTTGTCCCAGTGTATTTGGTTTGTATGAGGTCCAGAAGGTCTATGCAAGTATAGGTCCAGCTGAAATATGGTTGATTAATTAGGTGCATAGGTCAGTTGTAATGTTTAATGTAAACCAATCCACTATTTTAAAAAAAGCATTAAAATCTCAAGAGTAAAAGTGTTTTTCCCCACAAGGCCACCAAGCATACTTCATTAGCACAGAAAAGCAGCCATAACAAGAAACAGCAGACAGAAACTTAAATTGGTAGTAAAAGATCTAATGTTGCATACAAGTACAGGTTTTCTTTTATCTGTAGCCTTGGCAGTAACCATAGGGACATGAAATACTCTGTTGCAATAGATAAGGAAACTAAGGAGTATGCACTTGGTGTAGAGCATGTAAATAAACACAAGACACAAGAATAAAGTAAACCATTTCAGTAAAATATGTCAGGGATAGAACAGTAAACTCAGTTCAGAACTAAGAAGCAAACCTGGAACTTGGTATTACTCCCAAAAGAGCTCACTGGAGTAGCACTGTCTATTGTTCTAAGTGACAAAAAAGTGCTCCGTGATTTATAATACAACCCCTCTTAAATGTGTAATTTAAATTCAGATTTTGCACTAAATATTAACTGCATTGGAATGCCATAAATTACAGTTAAGCAATTCAGCTATGAGAGTTTGCAACAAAGAGATAAATATTGCCATGGAAATAACTAAATACAATTTAACAATAATCTTTACATCAGCTACTACTGCAGTTATTAACTGACTAGTTGCTTGGGCACCTTCTATTCTAATTTTCCTTCATGGTTTATAAACTCGTCACGGGATCCACTCAGTGCATCAAAGCTTAGCTTAAACATGTATAATTTTTAGAAAATTATATGTAAAACTACAGTAAGTTAAAGTGCTCTTTAAATAGCTATGAAAAAAAGTACATAGGGTCTCAGTAGAATTCTACTCAAATTATATAATTCTGAAGTTTAAAAAAACTACATTAGAAAATTTGGTTTACTGAAGAGGACCCTTTATCAGACAAAAGGAGACTACAAATGGCATCAAAATACATGGTATCAAAATACATCAAATACATGTATTTGATACGGTGGTCTCAAAACTTAAGCGAACAGCACACAGCCTTTATGGATAGATAATAATGTTTTCTAAAAGAAAATCAGATATAAAAAAAAAAGAAAGAAAATCAGATGTAACTTTTCAGATTTTGAAGGCTGATTTACAGTTACAAACATAGCTGGTTTTGGAAGGTTATAGAAAGGTTATAGAAAGATTCTTGGGGGGAAATGGCACATCTAGCACTAACACTGTCCTCAAAATAATCTAACACTAGCACATCTATTTGCTCTAGGGGGCCTGACCTAAATAAAAGCAGAACTAGATCAAATAATACCAACTGTAAACAAACATTTATGAGATAATCAGGGAAATCAGGATACTGAGTGGACAGTTAGTGATATTAAGAGTTGTTGCTAATTTGGGGAATGTAATAATGCTAAAATAGTCCTGATGTTTTTACAATGCACACTAAACTCTAACATAAAATAATAGTCTATCTGAAATTTGTTTCAACATAATCCATTAGGGGAAGGGGAATATAAAAAGTATAGTTGAAATTAAATTGGCCATATGGTAGTTAAAAAAACAAACAAACAAAAACAGATCTAGAAATAGCCAGTAGGAGCAGGAGAGTTTACTTTGCCTGGACTGGCAATAGTTTTAACCAGTGAACCCTATGCCTTTAAAAATAGTGAAATTATTGCTTAAAGATCTCATAACGTTTAGATTAAAGGAAGACCATCAGTTCTATCAAATGTAGTGCGTCTTCAAATTACCTCACAGCAGATACATGACAAGTTAAAAGGAAAGACCTATTTAGCAATAGGGTAAGTGATAGTTTGACTTTACAAGAAGAATGGAGGTCTGTAAAACGTTCCCAAATGTTGTTGCAGTGCAGGAGTGAAATGCATGCAGGTGGTGCTCTCCAAAACCCAAATTATGGTTCTACCGTTCAGCTCAGGTATGCAGAGAATGGTTATAGCAATACGTACCTGGGGAACACTTTTTAAAATAAAAATGTATGTATGTGCGTGAATGTGTCTTCACTATCACTTTTATTGTATGTGAAATTTTTGTGTGTCTTGTATGTGGAAATGCAAAAGTGGATTGACATAAATTTCAGAAGATATACCAATTAATAAAAATCAAAACATAATTGTGCAGAACTAAATTGTGCTTGAGGGCATGGTAATTATAGTCATTAAAGAGCTTTCTCTAGGCTCATTTAGTTTCTCCCCTTATAGTTTCTACTTGCATTTCTGTGTGTCTAACTTTTGACAAACCAAGCATTAAAAAGTCTCTTTTCTCCCTTAATTTTGGAATAGTCATTGAAATATTTTATTTTCTTCACTCTCACTTGGGAAGCACCTTTTTTTGCAGTGATCAAAGTCTAATGACAATATTGTGATAAGGCAGTCTCTTTCTACCTTCCTTCAGTAAGTAGAAACAATATTAAATTTAATAATATATTATTTAAATTAAAAATTTACCATTGTTTTGTCTTTTAAATGGTTATGGGTGATAACACTAGACCAATTTTTATTTTCAAAAATAAAAATCTATAACAATCTATAGATTTGTTTTTGGCACAAATATTTCTGTTAGGATGCTTATGTAGAAGACAGGAAAACTGCAGTCAGATCTGTGGCACACACAGCTTTTCAAAAATTAACAAAAAGTGAAAAAAAGATAAACAAAAAGTGGGTTTGTTTATGTTCAGTTTACATACTATAATATAACTTAAATTTATATATATATAACAAGTTTTAAATTCACAGCCTAAACTTACTTGTTTCCATTAGCAAAGTTATATGTAAATTGTATATCACTGCTTCTTGTAACCTTGCTTCTGTCTTGGTATTGGAATTTCAGAGCAATATAATTTGCCAGGAATCCTTTGTATGCCAAACATAACTACACAGAAAATTAAAAAAGAAATTAACAATAATATCTTACCTTTGTTTTATAGCAATTCAAATTAATTCAACCTAATCCAATAAATAAACATTGAGGATTTTCCGTACAAAATGTTTCAGAACACAGAGAAAGAATAATTAATGTCAGCCAATTAGGTACAGAAGAATTAGGGAAGATTTTCTAGAGGAGGAAGTGGAGTTGAAGTGACTTTACAATTAATGATTAATTCTTCAATGTTTTCTTAGACACGGTTTCCTTAAAAATGGAAATAATCCACTCCCTATAGTCATGGAGCAATGCGAAATTTAAATCTTTATGTGAACTCTACAATGAATTTAAAAGCCCATTACCCACAAAGAGAAGATAAACACTCAAGGAGATTAATTGCGATGTGAATGGTAGCTGAGCACTTAGAGGTGGAGATGAATGTCACTGTAAGATAGTAATTAAATACCAGTTTTAATGGTCTACAACATTTTAAGAATACCAAATATATTTAGAACTTAGAACTTGGAAACGTGCATCACAATTTGAAATTTTAAAACAAGAAAAAGAGTAAACAAGACTATGATTGCTAGTCTTAAATACCTATCCTAAAACTACCATCTCTGCTCACGCTTTTCCTTCATCTTGCCTTGATTGTATACCCAAGATCACTCTATGATGGTTATCCATTTTTGTTTCTTCTGAACAAATAAAGGAATATTAAAGAGGTAATATATTTTAATGGATTTAGTATTTAAATTTGTGTGCAAATAATTTTCTCTGAAATTACAAGATAAAGCAGAATACATGTGAATGGTATTATATATTTTTTTAATTTCTTTTTTTGAGAAACAACAGAAGAGGAAATCCCAAGGACCCGAATGTGAACCACAATACCTGTCCAAAGTGACATGATTTCACATGAAAGCACTTTTCCCTGTCTTAAAATTTCTTGAAATTTTATTACCAAGGTATCTTACAGATTAAATTAGCATATCATTTTGTTGAGTTTACCTGATTATAAGGAAATAATAAAATGTCTCCATATGGTAGTCTGTTTGGTTTAACATCTGCTGAGTCAAAAAGAACAGCTGGGTTTTTTAGGGAATAACGACCACAGTAAGCAGCAGTTTCGGCTGTCTTCTTCCCTCTGTTAGCATGTTCCTACAGAAACAATAATATTTCGAATGAAAACATCCTTTATGGTCCAGCTTTATTCCCCCTCATCTCCATCACAGTTGTTCAAGTTCCAACTTGGATCCATTGTTTCCCACATTACATTAACTTGAGACATTCTCTCTCTTTGCAACTCTAAAGCTCTCATTCTGTATTACTTCTTTGGCTCCACAATCATATAATCCTCTATTTCTTAAATGTTATCTTTCTCCTTATGTCACGAACTCTTAAGGATATTTATTCATTCCTTCCACAAATATTTATTCAGTGTTCACCGTGTGCCACATTTTTGTTTGTTTGTTTGTTTGTTTAATCTTCAAGTTTCAAGGGAAGCAATTTACTAGATAATGCCCTACTACAAATTGTATTCCCTGAAGCCAATGAAGAAACAGGATATACTCTACATCCGAGTAAAGAAAACAAATAAGATACCCTATAGATCTTACATTTGTCCTTCTTGCCTACTTTCCCTTGATTAAGAAAATTCACATGTGGTGGAAACGCTGCTTTCACAAATGAATCACATTATGATGCAGGGAGATGCTAAAACAGACCTTATCAGTAAATGTATAACAAAATTATTTTTGCAATTTGACAACAGGAATTAGTGCTAGTACAAAGAAAATCACAAAATTACAAGCATTTATATGAATTCTTATTGAGTCAGTTTCACAGTTCATTTAACATTCCATACCAGGTTAAAATCAGTCTCATAATCTCTAAAGTATTTCACGACAAAACCTTCTTCAAAACTTGCAATTTGCGGTGGACACTTGGCAGTAACCATTTCTTCCACGGCTTCCTGAAACTAAATTAACAATATGAACTTTAGTAACTTGTTTTTCATGAAGGGTTAGAACATTCATAATTCTACCACTAATTTCAGTTATTAGTTATAATAGAACATTTGCATAATATAAGTCCCATACTTTAGCCATCATTATGAGATCATTTCCTAAATATTTTTAAGTTCATTTGTAATGATTTTAGTGTCCAATGACTTTTTTGAGAGTTTTATTTTAGAATGACAATAGTTACATCCAATTGGGTAACATTAGCTTACACAGTTGTTACATAAGGTAGACATATTTGTTTAGCAGTTTTTTTTAAAGGCAATGAGGCGAACCTAAACGAATTAGTACCCAATTAAACAGGTTCCAAATGAATAGTTTTCTCAATTAACTCAAAATTAACTGGAAAGAATAATGCATTCTGTTTTTCAAAAGAAGAAATTCAGATACTTTGAGACTGTATGTTAATTTAAAAACAATAAATCATTTTGGATTATTCAAGAATTGGTATACATTCACAAGTTCTCCTGTAATTTCCACATCTACTTCTCTGGCAAAGCACAGATATAATGTTTAGAATTAAGGAGATAATTAAAGATCTTTAATCATCAAACAAATACGAAACTCATTGTGCAGGTAGTTGTCAAAATCCAGTAACTCCCAAGGAAATATTCTTTCTACAGGAACAACTATTGACATAATTCTAAGAACTCCCTTCCAACCCCTCTGTCTCTGTGATGTTCTCCCTTCTCTGCTCTCTATGGGTTGGCTCCAACCCACCTTGCCAACTAAAAGAGCATGTTACCACTCCTTAAAGTGTGGAAGTTTTTTTTTTTTTAATAGAAAGGTGATGTTTAAATAGCTTTCTACTTATGAAATTGTTAACAAAGAGCATACTTCAGTCTGTGATGACCACGGGGTCAGAGGCTTGGAAGTGATCCCATCCCAGTTCAGTGTGAATGTGTCCAAACTGGGTTTTCCTTTTATTTGTTCTGTAATATTCAGTGTGACATTGTCCCCTTCAAATGCTTCATAACCAAGCAGATCAAAGTCTCCTGCAATGAAGTACCAAACAGAATTTGAAGACGTTAATTAATAAAATACCAACAGATCCATTACAGACATTCAAAGTAAACAAAATTAGTTTTATTTAGTTGTATTATCACCAAAAAAAGGATGAATGGGAAGACCTGGATCCTTGAATTTGAGCAGATTTAACTGTAGCAGAAATAGCAAAACAGCAAATAAAGTGCTATTCATTTAGGGTTCAGTTTCCATGGCTTCAAAGAAAGGATTATGAGATAAGCAGAGGTGGTATCGGGACCATGAGGTAAAGATCAATGGGCAGGCAGAGGGATATTCCAAAAATTCTTGTAGTTTTGTTCTAGCACCATTATTATAGTACAAAGGGCTAGGCTGGGATATTGCTATTTTCTTTGAACATGAACACAGCACAAAACTGAATTCCAGGAAACAGTCCCAGGTCTACGAGTCCTGTTTATACAGTCTCACTTTGAGAGAAATAAGGGCTTGTCCTCAGAGGTATCTCTGCTTTTGGAAGATGATTTGCCAGTGGGATCCCACTGACCTTCTCTGTTGGATAATGTCCTAGAATTTGCCCAGTTATGATTTTAGTACCATATTTCTTAAGGTCACTGCTGAAGCTTAAACTTTCTCTCTTAACTGTAGATATGTTTCTGGGAGAACAAGGATAATCATGTCTTTATTTATGCAGCATTTCGATAATCTAACCTTTGGGAAATTTTTAGAACCTCCATTCATGTTAAATAAACCTCTTCGCCCTCCACTCAACAATCAAATTCAAAATTATATAAAATGAGACATAAACAATGAAGCAACATTTTACTTATGAGTTGGAAAATAATGATTGCCCAAAGAAAAGTTAAGAAAAGTACATATTCAGGGATCTATTTTTGAGCCAGATAGCCCAAATACTAAACTTGGTTGCGAACCTTGGCTTTAAGACTTGAAAATGCAAAACATTAACAGGAAGTTAATAGCTGTTACTTGAAAAGGAGAGAGGTCAAATAATTTTGGAGAATGCTATATTAAATACAGGTGAAATGTTTTCTTTCAGTTTTTGTTTTTGTATGTTTGTTTTCTCACTGCAAGGATCCTTGGGGATTTTAATATCAAGGAGCTCTGTCAATCTTCAAGAAGCTGGTGTATGCAGCTTCCCATGTGGGTGTGACCACAGAATCCTTTCATCAGGCAAGATCTGGCCAAACTAGTGTCTCCTGAGAAATACTGACTACTTAAACTTTATTTCCAGAATTCACATCTCCACTAACTTTGGCTAAATTAAAGTAGGCTCTTCTACAGATAGTGTATCTTTGGTATACACAGCATACTTCCCACGCACTATAGTTGTACAATACTTAAAATACAACTAAAATTTTAATTACAATAGAAAAAATTAACCTTTTGATTTTCATTTCTCATAAAATTAATCAAGGCTATGAATCCACTTCTTTTCCTCTGTCATTTTATGGAGTTTTTGTCTTTTTCAGTGGAGTTGTACAGGATACAAATTTGTTTCTTAGGAAAAAACCTAACAGAAGTACAAAATGATATACATGCTTACCTCGAGTTGATATAAAAGTTACCGTGTAAACATAGCTTTGGGGGTTTTGTGTTCTTATTACTTGAACTGTATCCGGTTTTATAGACCAGAGGTCATTTAAAGCTGATTGCAACATGAAGTCAGAAGCATCGCCAGGTAGCAAGACTATTGGATTAAAAAGTCAGATGATTAGAGGCTCTAATTAAAAAAAAAAGTTAAAATCTTTTTGCACTACCATAACCAGTACTGATATTTTATATTTGAATTTTTTAAGACCCCCCCATAGTCTGTATCATATGTTATCACTTAATGAAACTGTTTGAAACTAATTCAAGTTCAATAATAATGAGTACTTAATTGGATTGTGATCTCTTGAAGAGCAGGATAATACTCTATTTTTTTTTCCATAGTAATTAAGTACTGTGTTTGGAAAACAGTAAGCACCTATCAATATTTACTTACTGAAACAATTAACAGAAAGAGCAAAAATTATATTTTTAGGTTTATTATAAAATATAGAGATACAATGTCTTTGTTAACAGATAAATTAGTGTCTCATAGCTTTATCACTTAATTTGACAAACTGGAAGAAATGTTTACTTCTCTGAAATGGTGAGTTTAATTCTTATTATCCTAACTTATACCTGTGACTCAGAGATACATAAATTCCATATGTGCACCTATACATTTATCATGATCCTTATAAAAGGAAATGATATCATATACCAGGAAGTTGTTTTTACTGATACCATTTTTTATCCCAGTCTAAACGTTTTTCTTCACAATATGTTTTTAGCTTCTTTGTCTAGCATACATTAAAATGATATTTTCTAGACAGTAGAATTTGACTAGAGCAAATTTTTATACTTTCATTTATAAATGAAGAGAAATAAAATCTCCTTTGTTATATACAACTTACCAGTTTTTTCCATGTTATAGATTAATCTATATTGGTAGTGTGAACATGAATTATCTTCCACACATGGACTGGTTACCGTGATCTTTTGAACTTCGTGAGTCGCACTAGATGTTTCCCAATTTTCCAATGTTATAACCTATTTCCCAATTTAAAAAAACATATATTTACTGCATAGAAAAATATATTTTAAAGGCATGATATTCAACTACTCAGTGCCTCTTGATTGCTCTGTTTCATTGTAAATGATAAAATATTTTAAAGTCCCGCTCTTTTCAAATAACAGCCTCTTGAATTTTAATACAGATACTCCAAACCACTAAGTCAATATTCTTCCATGACTGCTTTGTCCCCAAACAGTATCTTCCTGAGTAAAATTAATAACCAAATAGAGCTCCTCTCTTTGAACGTTTACTTTCTACGAAGCAGATCTATCATCACAGCAAACCTGTACTTCCTGGACAATTGTCGACTGGGATCTGATAACTTGTTCTTCATTCACTGCATCTTCTGTCTGTTGCTCTGTATAGACGTTTCTGTACTGGTACAGGCCAGCATCAACGAAGGCACTCAGTCTATACTCCTGCAGCAGGATTTCAAGGTAATATCTGGAGAATATGAAATTGTTTCCAATGAATAAATTTCAACGCTGTATAAAAAACACTGGCTTATTAAATGACTTATATTGTACTATCCCTGATTTTATTTTATTTATTTTTTATATCTTTGATTTTAAATATTAAAGTTTCATAGCGGTTTGTTAAAATAAAATGAATTGTGTAAGATATCTACATGAGAGATAGAGTTGGTCCCATTCATGACTAATCCATTCACTTTTGTCAGTAAATATTTATTAAAAAAGATACTACTCCTTATCCTCAAGGAGCTTAAAACAAAATTACACTTACATTATAATGTAAAACTCCCTGGCATAAAACACAGAGGGCAGGTGGAGTTTAAATACTTTAATATGTAGAAATGACAGGCAGACTTAGACGTATCAACTATTTTTATCGGAGTGCTTAAATGTGTCAGGGATGGAAGTTTCTCTATATTTCCTTAAATAATGGCCATAACTTGGGAGATAAAACATGGCTTCAGGAAACTGTTTCTGATTAGATTGATTCTGGCCCTCCAACAGGCTGGATCATCTAACTGCCTAACCAGGATAAGGCCTTCATTGACCAGCCAATACGGGTGATGAAAAGCTATTGGTTTCCTACCTAAATCTCTGTCAGCGTCACCACTGCTCCCATCTTTGGAGCTGGGAGTTCCTCTAAATTGCCTCACATCATTCAACAGATACCCTCTTGTATGTGAAGACTAAGTATTCACAATTCATGAAAGACTCTGAATGAGCAACACGCATCCCCTCTCATCTTTCTAGGGTGATGGGGCTCTGGGTCATTCCCCTCAAAGAACTGATACTGGAGGATTACGTCAGGCTCCTGGCTGCCCTGAGAACTTATCGTCCAGCTCCACCAGATCAATGCAGGCAACAACACTAAGAAGCAGGCCTCAAAGAACCATTAAATTCTGTATCCTCATTAGCAGCTTAAAAACATTCACTAGGTACTTTCTATATCTGAGACACTAAACAACACGTGGCAGGTTATATTTATTTTTTTTAATTTATTTATTTATTATTTTTATATTTTTCTTTTGTATTATTATATTTATTCTTCACGAAATCCTATATAATATATATTATTATCCTCTTTGTTCATATGAATAACAGACACCAAGAGAGTTCTAAAGATTGAAAGGTTATTTAAAAATTAACTGAGGTATGATTCAAAGTAGAACAGGGTGACCAAAAAGATGTGCATCTAGAGATGGGCTTCTATTATCTGAGTAGGAGGAATCTGGCAAATGAGCTACCTTGGAAAGGTCCCAGGGACCACTGTGCAATAAGCCAGCTAGAGTGGCCTCAATTTCAGAATCCGCAGCCATCATTATAAGTGTCGGTGTACAAATTCCAAGCTACCTCACAGGAGGACAGATCTCAGACAGCAGATGTATTACGAGTCACTTTCATGTAAGCTCTGTGCTCCTGCCAAGCAGGTAAACTGAACACATTTTCCAAGCGAGGGCAAAGCCTGAAGGTGTATTAACACTTAATAGCAGTAGGGATTAATTAGGTATTCCACTTACCGTGAATTGGCCCAGTGATCCTGGTTAAAAAAGCAAATGTTCAAGTATATAAAGAGGTGATAATAGGAGGAGGAAGAGGAAGGCAAAGGGATGCTTCCCCCACATCATAAGCACTAAGAGTTCAGTGAGAACACTGAGTATGATTGCTCTCAGCGATCTCTGATCCCAGCCCTCTCTGTCTAGCTCCAGCAGATCTTCATGGTGCTGATGTGGGCATAATCTCAATGTCTGGAAGGGTGGTGACATGGTAGAATGAAAAACAAAACAAAACAAAAACCTTCTACCATCTAGAAGCAAGGGTATTACCATATTAGAAATATGGAAACCACATTTAACAAAATTATAAAGAATGATGAATTATATATTAAGCCAATAAACTAATATCATTTCCACTAATAAAGCAAACTGAACATATTTTTACATATAAGCTTACAGTTTTTAAATACCACACAATAGTTTAATGGAAAACAAAAACCTTACTCTTTTCCTTTCTGAAGATGAATGTCATCTGATCTTTGTGTTGGACTGGAAAAATAACCATTGGCATTGGAAGAATGATATGCAATTCTCACCTTATCCCAAAAAGAAAAACAGAGACAGAAAAAGAGAGAGAGAGAGAGAAGAGATTTTATTAATAGATCTTTTCAGCTTTATTTATTTTTCATTTATTTGTCAATCCTAGAACTTTTATAAATAGAAAAACATGAAACTACCATATTTTTCTTCCAAGATCTATTATCCATGGTGAAATGAAGTTTTTAAAAATGATCAAATCTCACTTCATACCTTCCACCCTTACCTAACATCAGCACCACTATATCATGAACACACACAAACTGTAGCTTTTCCTCAGTTAGAACTGCAATGGAAAATAGAAAGATATATACCAGGAGGGAGGTTGTTACTGTTAAATAAAACATTCTCTTGCTCTGTGGAGAGCTTTTAGGGATTTAATCCAAATGAGGTCACGAAAGGGTCTGAAAGATGCTACAGATCACTAAATGGGTCTGCATGCTAGAATAACACTCTGGGCTTCCCATCAGGAATGACTACGCTATCCTTGGAGGAAACATGCTGAAAAGCTACAGTAAAATTAAAATTCATATATTACAGACAGAAATTTAAACATGTTCCTCCTACTTGGGAGGCAATCTTGCCATATACATTGAGACATAAAACGTATTTTTGATTTATTAATTTCACATTTGCAAAACTCACCTAAAGAAATAATTAAAATGCAGAATAATTTAATGAAAACAAATGTTTGAGTATAATTTGTGGTCATAAAAAGTTGTAGTCATTTGTAGCCATAAGGAGTAAGCTAAAAACATATCTGCATGTACAAAGTTATTCAGGTTTAGTAAACCTAGATAATAAAACACTATTCCGTCATCAAAAATTGTTTTGTGAAAATTATTTAATAAAGTATGGAAACATTAATATGTGGCCAATATGACTATGAAGTTGGATGTATGATCTTATTTATATAAAAAACAAAAAGACACAAAAAGAAATGATAGACTTCAATCTCATAACCACATAATAGTGAAATAGACCTAGTAGAATAGTGAACTATTTTTACTCTTTCCCAAATTTCTTATGTATGATGATAATTCTTCCATAATTAAAATAATCTTTAAAGGAAATATATATTTTTTTTCCTTCCTAGAGAAAATGTAGATACAGGAAATCATTTTTTTTAGGTCATGGGTTTTCTATGGTGACTTTATAGTTCACATTACACATGTTAAAGTAACCAAGAACCCAGCCGTGTGAAAATATATCTCAATAATGAGATACATATAAAGGTGGTCATATTGCTTTTATAATACTAAATAATTTTCTGTAGCTTCCCTACCTTATCTTTAGGATGTCCAGTTTGGCTGAAATAAATAGCATAACGGTCATCGCCTTTGATGTAGAATCTGTAGATGTCAGAGTCTGGAGCCACCAAAAATCCACTGAAGCGTGCAACAAATGTGTCTTGCTCCATGGGCCAAATATAGGAAGCCGAATCTACCCAACTGGCCCCCATGTACCCTGGTGTTTTTTCACTGTATTCAAGTATCTCTTCAAGGTGCCCTGGCCGACTATTGTTCCACACCTCAAGCTTTAGGCCTCTCCCACCTGAATATAACAAAATAAAAGAATACTCTCATCAGAATTTTGATGTGGTGTCTTAATGGCCCTCTGCTAGGGTGGTGGTTATAGATAGTCTATTGTTATTCACGTTTTTAGAGCATGCTTGTAAACAAAACAATCACACATACTATACATGTACCTGTACCTGTAGGATAGAGTGCTGTTAAGAAAGCATACAGTTTATCTATTATTATTTCATATATTTGCACCTCAGGTTCTGCATACATAAAATGGAAGTAATATTATTATTTGCATGGTTGCAATGGGGATTAGATATTACTTAAGATAATAGGATAACTATTACCTCTGATATGACTGACGTTGCTTTATGTAGTTAAATCTCAAAACCTCATGATTCAGGCCATTTGATTTCAAACCCTTTGCCCGATTACTCTCTCTAACAAAAGGAACCCAGTTAATGGTTTGCAACTAACCAAAGAACGGAAAGTGTTGGCTTTAAGATTTTTGTCAGTATTTGTTCTTCTTCTTTTTAACATTACTTGTGTTCTATGATACCATTTCTTTCTTGGAGAGAATCAGAGAGTGAAACATTTTATAAACATAAAGTGAAACATTTTATAATATATGTTTATATGTTTATAATATATATTTAATATATAATATATATAATTTATGTATAATATAAATATCTAAATATGTTTATAATATATATAAAATAATGTTTCACTTATTGAAGTGAAATATTCTTATTAAAGTAAATACTAATATTTACTTATTAAAGTAAACATTCTTATTAAAGTAATACACACTTGCCAACATTACTCTGGCTAAGTTTTTTCCTAATCATAAGGGAACCATTTCACTTTTTTTTTTCTTCCCTAAACTACAGCAACCAGACTCATGTCTTCGTCCAGCAGCCTCAAGCTGGTCTGGAGTGGCTGGATCTAGGAGACGAAGGCTCCTCCTCTTCTTTTGGAGAAAAGTTTCAACACCTCAAACTTTGGCAGGAGCCATGTTCTCTGATAAATACAATTTTCATTAAAGTTAACAATTGTGATTATCAAAATATTCTCTTAAACTGGGTATTTTTTTTCCTAATATCGTTCGAAACAAGGAAATTTAAAAGGTTGATAAACATCATTTACTTGACTTCAAATACCAACCAGCAGTACAATCATAAACTGATTTCAGTGTGGAACAAGAGAGGAGATACACAGCCTCAAACCCATGCACGGCCTCTCAGCGAGTGGTATCCCGGCAGATGTCCAGCACTTACCATGGGCCCCGGGTCAGAATCTGGAAAGAATTTTGGGTTCCATTTCTCTTGCTGTTATCAGTCTTAAAACATTCTAGACAAGTAAGGATTTCACCACTGCCATTTGTGTTTTAAGCACTAAAAGGCATTTATAAAATGTCTATATAGCCTGCACCAACATTCAGTAATCTCATTTAACCTGAAATAAAGTTCCCATCACACTCATTCAATAGAGACGAGCTGTTTTCAGTAGGGTGTTTCAGGAATTCAGGCTGGGTTTATTTCCATGCTGCAGCTTTGAGGCAGCTGTTTTAATACAAATATTCCCTGATCCAGAAAGTGTAAGAAGAAAAACTAGGAAGAAATCTATTATAATTATCACTACAAATTCTAAAAAGTTCAAATATTTTTTGTTATTAATTGTTACGGGCTGAATATTTATATCCCCTCCAAAACTCAGATGTTGACGCCTAATGCTCAATGTGATGTTATTAGCAGGTGGGGCTCTTGGGAGGCTTAGGTCACGAGAGTAGAGCCCTCATGAATCGGGGCTTATCAAAGAGGCCCCACAGAGCTCTCTAGCCCCAAGAAGGGCTATGATCTATGAGGAAGCAGGTCCTCACCAAACACCTAATCTGCTGGTATCGTGATCTGGGACTTCCCAGGCTCCAGAACTGTAAGATACTCGTGTTTGTTGTTTATAAGCTACCCGGTCTGTGGTGTTCTGTTTAGGCAGCCCGAATAGACTAAAAGACTAATGGGATATGTCTTCTTATGTAAATGTGGAAATGCCCATTCTGTCTTCTGGTAACTTACCTGGATAGACAGTTCTGAGAACTTCGGGCTTAGGGGGTGTCTTGCAGCATATGCTATTTTCTGTGACATTCAAAATATCACAGGCTTGACCTAGAGAGAAGCAAAGTGCAGAGCTATTACTACAAAGCTCCAGAATGCAAATCACAATCAGCTCCTCTGGAGTACTTTCTGATGAAAACCAAGGTGCACAAGCAAGAAGCAAAGCCAGGGCTTCTTTGTTTCATTTATGTGTTCTCCATAAAAGCTTATCATTTGTTAACTGCTGTACTTTTACACGGCAACTTTTTCCTGGCAACACATCACAAGTCTGAGTTAGGAAATTTTGTGATTTCTGAGAAACAAAATAAAAAACTTGATAAAACTATGTTACCGTAAAAGATTTCACTTCTGAGTCCAGAGTGAAGCCTTATGTTCTGTTCCCTACAGAAAAGTTGCCGAATAAATCCATGATGTTCAGAATTTGCAAAAGCAGATGATCCCAGCCCTCTTAGATAAAATAAGTAAGATGTTGGTTTAGTCCAAGGTATTCAAATGAAAACAACAGAGATACTAATGCATAAATGGTAGTTTCAGAGGCAGACTGAAACCAAAACAGACAAGGGTCTAAACAAGAACAATGATACTTATACAAAAGCACTATTACAATGGAGTGAAGAGTCTAGGTTTTAGACTTCCATGTGTCCCTCACGGTCAACGCCTTGAGTATTTACTGAAATCGGAATCACAGCCCACAAATGAAAAGTGAGGCAAAGGTTAGCAAATGGAGGAGGGTATCTTTGCCAAGTTTTGTTTGGTGGCCTGGAAAACTTACTTCAACACTACCTTTCACAATTTTGTATGCTTTGTGAATGCAAGATAATTGAGATAGAAAACAATGCATTTAAACAGTAAATTAAACCAACTTCGCCCATTTTGTTTGGAGCAAAGGAAAGATCCATAGACAAATCATGAATAAAAATGGATAATCCATTTAAAAAATGGTCAGATGAGTACACATTTTTCCAAAGAAGACATACAGATGGCCAACAGACACATGAAAAGATGTTCAACATCACTGATCACCAATAAATACAAATCAAAACTACAATGAGATATCATCTCACACCAATCAGAATGGCTAAAATCAACAACTCAAGAAACAACAGGTATTGGTAGGGATATGCAGAAAGGGGAAACTTCTTACGTTGTTGGTAGGAATGCAAACTGGTACATCCACTGTGGAAGACAGTATGGAGGTTCCTCAAAAAGTTGAAAATAGAATTATCCTATTATCCATCAATTACACTATTAGGTATTTACCCAAAGAATACAAAAATACTAATTAAAGGGATACACGCACCCCAATGTTTATAGCAGCATTATCAACAATAGCCAAATTGTGGAAAGAATCCAGTGTCCATCAACTGATGAATGGATACAAAAGATCAAGCATATATAAAAGCCACAGAAAAGAATGAAATCTTGCTATTCGTGATGACATGGATGGAGCTAGAGTATTATGCTATGCAAAGTAAGTCAGTCAGAGAAAGAAAAATGCCATATGATTTCACTCAGATGTGTAATTTAACAAACAAATGAACAGAGGGGGGAAAAGAAGAGAGAGGCAACCCAAGAAACAGACTCTTACCTATAGAAAACAAACTGATGGTGACCAAGGGGGAGGTGGGGGGACTTGTTAAATAAGTGATGGGGATTAAAGTGTGCACTTGTTGTGATGAGCACTGGGTGTTGTATGGAAGTACTAAATCATTATATTGTACACCTGCAGCTAATATTACACTGTATGTTAACTAACTGGAGTTTAAATAAAAACTTGGAAAAAAATAAAATATATCCAGTTTACTATATGTAATTATACTCCAATAAATTAGTTAGAATTAAAAATTTAAAAAACCTTAAAAAAGTAATGAAATTTTAAAAAAGAAATTACTAAGTATTCAAAATCTCAAACCTTGTCCCATTGATAGCAATGAAATACAAAAAAGTAACATGTTCTATTTGCATATTGACTGTCACAATATCATAAAATATAGTGTATAAAGATGTTTTATGCCCCTGATTTTAATATTCAAAGCATTTTTATTTAAAATTTCAGAAAACATATATGATATTTAAAAATCTCATTGCCTAGGTTTTAATATTTATGCAGGGGACCGGCAAGGATCCACAGGGATAGGAAACATATTATACAAATGTTAGATGAGGTTACTTTATATTAATTTCTTCTCTTGAACTCACATTTTGGTAGGCTCATGGGCAGATTCCTTAAAAGTAGAAAGTACCTAAGCAGAAGGATGTATCAGAAAAAAATATGTGTCCAATTGCATGACCAGACAGGCAGTCCTTTGTTCAAGGTAGGGAAGGTCATTATGACTGAGTAGGAAGATCCCCACTATTGTATTCATCCTGCATCTCCTTTTTGAACTGTACAGTTCCCTACCTTGAAAAGACCTAAACTCAATACATAAAAATGCATAACCAGAGAACCAATTCCTATTGACATTTGTAAAAATATAACACATCGATTAATGCTCTTCCCAATATCATCGGCAATTCCTGATGATGTCCAGATAAGTCACAATAAACAAAAAGGGGATGAGAAGAGTATCCCCCAATACTTTAAATTTTCTCATAACTAACCAACCCATTGAGAATTAACAACAGTTCAAGAAGGGCATTTAAAAGTGTGTTAAATAAAGGGTATGTGTGTCTCAAAGTGTGGTGAGGAATTTGTGGAAGGGAGCCATGTTGCTGCCGCCATACAATGCCTTTTGATGATGACCTCAGAGCCTAAGTCATGGACATGTAAGGCCCTCACTGGAAGGCCTCCTCACTGGAGGAAAGAATCACTCCCTGGAACCAAATGCCCAAGTGAAAATACACAGCTTTAAATTTAAGACATTAATTGAATTCTTTTTACAAATTATTAAATAAAAGCCAGGATTTGTTCTTATAATGTAATATATTAAAAATCATAAAAAATACCTCCAACGAGAACTCTGACAGGGAAATCTGTCTGATCAAAGAACTGTCCACTTATCGTTAGCACGGTGCCACCTTGAATGCTTCCTCGTGAAGGGGAAATCATAGTGACCTCTGCAGAGAGGGAGGAGAAGCACATTAAATAAAATGTCATGAATACGACACATCAACCCAAGTGCTTGACTTTTATAAATTTTCCAAATTACCTAGCCTTCCTTAACACATAGCACAGCATAGGCAGTGGATTGACCAAATGAATGAACTGGGTGTTTCAATTGTGTCTCTGATGCAATCCTGCAAAAAGGACAGTTAACATGGCTTTCATAGAGCCTTACATCTCGTGTTAGTGGTGACTGGTATTAAAGAGACACTGGTAATGGAGGACACAGGAATTAAAGAAAATCTGGGCTGAGGATAGATGTTGACTCCAAAAGAAAACACAGGTAGGCAGGAGAAGAGCCTCTTCTCCCCTATGTTCTTAAAGAATAAATCTTCCATGTCTGGGCCAGCATCTTATACTTTTCTCATATAGTAATACATTAACTATGATTGGAAGTCTCCTGGTTTCATATATAAAAGTTTTAGGTATATTAGTAAAATAGCCCAGTGCATGATATATGATAGATTCTTATTAAAATTCATTCTTATTACTTCTATCTATCAGAGTTCTATGTATTTTTACATATGACTTTCACGTTAAATAGAAAAATCCAGGATATATCATATTTGATTGATTCCAAGACACTTTTCACATTTGAACATCTTTGAAATCTGAATGTGCCACTCCATCATTCCTGACCTAGAATGAACTGTAATTCTTCCAGGAGGATTTGTGTTTGCTTCCCACACTCTCCAAGGAGTCTACCAACCTTAGATCTCTGTAAGTTAAAATAAATGATAATCTGCTTGAGTATTCTTTTGAACCACACTGAGACCATAAATCTGAGAGAGTACTGGCTTGTAGTTTAAATTGACAGTGGAGATTTTTTTTTCTCCCTCGACCTATAGTCCAAGTGGAGAAATGCAAGTTTCCCTTCTCTCTCTTTTGGAGTGATAAGCTGGTTTCTCACTCAATCAACCTTATATTAAAAATATAGTTTTCTGGGCCCCAACTTAATGACAGAGCTTCCTATCAGACTCCCCATTTTAGGTGTTTTTCCTTACCTAGCAGTACATAAAATAATACAGTATGCCTTAAGTCCTTACGGTTTGATGAAATAAAGTACACACATCTCTCTGTCTCTCTCATTCTTTCTCTCTCTTTCACTGTCATACACACATGCACACACAGAGTGAGAGGGCTCACATACCTGCATATGTTTGAAACATTGAAATTTTATTGAGAGAAGAAACAAAATATGTCACTTTTTGTGGGAAACTCCTGTGTAAAAAAAAAAGTAAAAATCCTTACTTTAAAAATGAACTTTATTTTAGGAAAATTATTTTTTTTAGTGATATAAATCATGACATAATTTGCAAAGGAGCTGGATAGAACATTTTGGGAAGATAAAAATGTTCTACATCTTGATACAGTTACCGGTTACATAAATATACAAGTATACAAATGCTCAAATATTCATTGGTCGCACCTTACTGAACTGAACACTTAAATTACACACGTGTTATTATATGCAAAGTATATCTCAATAAAGAATTCATATTGACAGGATCACCCTTCCTGAAGGCTTTTGTGTTATCCATCCTCCTCTCTCCGCTCTTATAACCCATTTTACATCAGAATAACTAATATTACTGAGCACTTATCAAATATCATGCTGAAGTTTTTAAGCTTTTAACCTAAGATTTTTTTTTAAGCTTTTAATTTATTATGCCATTTTATCCTTACATTTACCCCATGAGGTAGGGACAGCTCAGAGAATCTATTTCTCTTACTCAAGATCACAAAGAGTGTAAGTGGCTGAAACAGAATTTGAAGGCAGGCAGTTCGAGTCCTGAGCCTTGGCTCCTCACGTGTGTCCTACACAGTTTTCTCCCGCCACTAATCAGTGTGAGAGCACAATGAAAGTAGGTTAACAATAATCCACCAGAGTTAAATCACCCTCAATAAATAGAGAACCTATTCATATTTTTTGATGGATATAGACTTGCGCTTCATAGCCTAGTGAGCAAGGAAGGGAAGGAATCTGACCCTAGAAATTAAATACTGTTTCTTTAATTACCTCAATGAAATTCAGAATAGAGAAGTTAAGAAATTCAAATGTTAAGGCTCAAAATCCATTCATTATATTTATAGCATACTGAACTAGAATCTAAAGGAATAATGCAGATCTTACGGTTGAGACCAACAGGGGTTGAATTAAATCTAACCCAAGCACGATAATGAGCATTTGCAAGACTAAAGAGTCTCTGGAAATTCTGTTTGTTAAATTAGTTACTTAAGAAGTTCCTACTGGATTTATATTTGTATGTTATAAGCCTTTCAGCTGATTTTTTTTCAAAGATCTGAATTGATACCAGCTCCAATAATATCGTGTGTGGTCAGATTCTGCATCTGAAAAATTAACCCTGCTTCTCAAGTTGGTGGGAAAATTGCCTCCCGAAATAAAATTGAATGTAATTTATTTGGTATGACACTGAGATGATTTTCACTAATTCATTGATAATGACCAGGCAGTTCTCAATTAAGTCAGCCTCATCTGAACCTTATCAGTTTGGAACAGCTGTTGTTTGAACTTGGGGTAATAGAGAAGGTTAGCTATTAAAAGAAATACAGAATGGGAGCCCCAGTGGCCTTTAATCGGTTCATTTGATATTCAGGAATGGTCCTGAAATTTGTAAAATATGGATTTTTTAATTTAAAGAATGATTTAACATTTTTTAAATGCCATGTAATCTTGAAACTAGGCTTTTAAGTAGTAAATGCCACTTTTTTAAGAGTTATCTTAAATTCCTAAGATTGTTTTATATAGAAACACAGTTTCCTCAATTCAGAACAGTCACTTTAAAGAAAGAATTATAAGTCAAGATCACAGAATCAACTATTTTAAGCCGTATTTTTACCTATATTATGTGCAAATTTGCTGGTTTTTTAAAATGGAAAGTTTCAGGGCATGTGAATGCAACACTGATTTATATATACTTATCAATCACATTCAAGCTTGATCACTCAAACCTATTTTTGGATAATTATTTCTTTGAGAAATATATGATGGATTTGGTAATTAGTACCTTTCACACAGACTCAGAACTAAGAATTCATCTTTTTCACCTGAAGAAGAATGACAATGAGAGCATTAAAAAAAAAAAGTATTTGTAGTTCAGGAAATCACTTAAAACTCAATAATTATTGCTTCTAACAAGATTTTCTAATATTTTCAATAAAATCCTATTGCCTTCTTAGTATCAAGTTATAAGTGTGTAGGTCAGGTCCTTGCAGAAAATAACTGGTAAATCATAGTACTCTAGGTCATTTGTCCCATTTAAACCACAAAGGTGAATCTTAGTACTATTTACACACCATCCACAATGGTTTGCCCTTGAATTATAATATTCTTCACGGTTTTTATCCAGTCTACATTGTTCTACAAGAAAGTGGGCAACCCAGTCATCATTTTGTTGCAACCTATTGCCTCTGGGTGTTGGAACCAGAAGATCTTTATATACAATGATAGGGGTGTCTGGGTGGCTCAGTGGGTTAAGCCTCTGCCTTTGGGCTCAGGTCATGATCTCAGGGTCCTGGGATCCAGCCCCGCATTGGGCTCTCTGCTCAGCAGGAAGCCGGCTTCCTCCTCTCTCTCTGCCTGCCTCTCTGCCTACTTGTAATCTATCTCACTCTGTCAAATAAATAAATAAAATCTTTAAAAAAATAAATAAATAGATACAATGATAATGGATTTGGGCTCCCACCACCTCAATTGCCACTGCATGCATGCAGGGACCAAATACCATGCTTCTCTTGCAGTCCGTGAACATTAACCAAGAATAACATCTACTTTAATTATAATATTGCCATTCTTTTCAATCTTTTTAATCTTTTTCAATCTTTTCTAATCATTCATCTCCCTTCAGAAACAAACACAAAAAATTCACAGACATATCCTATTATTGATGTACTACAGCTGTATTAGTATTGGGCAGCTAAATATTGTGATTCACTTGGATTTCTATTAACCAGTTCATTTTCTCATTGGGAGACTCTATCACATTTTTGGGCAGAATAATTCATTTAGGTTTGGAGCATCTTGGTTCTGCCCACAAAAGGCCATTAGCATGCCCCAGGTATTATGACAGCCAACAAATACCTCCCTGCCCCGCCCCCCGACCTGTAACATTCGCAAATGCACAGAGAAGGGGGGTAATCCTGCCATGGTTAAAGAATCCTGTGTCAGGATGTTAAGTAGTAAGGAGATGTGGTTCTATGGATGAAACCTTCCACCACTCTTGGCAGAGCCCTGGAATGAAATGCTCAGGGTCTGGAGCTGGGCCGTGTGTGTTCACACACCAGTGCTGCTTCCAACTAGCTGAATATCCATGGGCAAATTATTCAACTTTCTTGAATCTCATTTTTCCCAGTGTGCAACACAGGGGGGATGATAACATTCAATTTTATAGGTTCTTTGGGAGTCTTCAACCAGACAATAAACGTAAAGTGCTTAGCACCGTGCCTGCCACTAAATGTTCTGTATTATGATTATCTATGATACGAGGTTTGCAACACATGTTGAGATTTGCATATTCTGATATTTCTTAAATATATAGTAATCTTTCTTAGTGAGATTAAGATGTAGGATATCTAGAACTGATTTCTAGCTTTATTAAAAATCGGGAATAAAAGTTATTAACATATGGAGCTAAGATGGACAATTGCGAGCTATAACTACTATCTTTCATCACTCCGTATGTCTTGATACTTTAAACGAACACTTCCATCAGGTAATATTAACCACGGGATTTAATTTATTCTTACATTAGTTCAAATCAAACTAAACTACTGAGTTATCAAAAGAATTACAATTAAGTCAGAAGAGCTGTAAGACATAAAAGAACCCTTGCAATATCACAAAGATTGATTTGTTGTTTTAGGTAACGCTAAATTTCCCAACAGTTGAAAGGCTGTGTCTGAGGTTCAAAGTAGAGAAAGGGAGTAGGATAGACCCCTTATATGTTAATTTGGGGGAAGAAACTGATTAGGTTTTAATCTCTAGATCTATAGCACAAAATAAATATATACTTTTATTTACCCAGTTGAATCAATTATGGAGATTATTATCTACAAAATGACCTACCTTCCATAATCACTATCCAAGATGAAACTGACATTGTGATGACCTGGAATTAATTAAAATACACAATTAATTAAATTCCCAATCACAGGAGAACAAGAACTATATATTATAAAGCTGATTTAAAAGCAAAGCAAAGAAATTTAAAATTAAAACTGTAATTATACAACCATTTATTAATCCTCAAAGACATGACAATGAACTATCTGAAACAAGTATCTCGTATTTTAAAATATACATGCTAAGATGTCTCAAGGTTATAACCAGAAAAACTTCATGAAATATAATAATGAATGAAGAGTGATAAAAACAACATATACATAACCATCTGCCCCCAAATTTCTTTGATTCTTTCAACAGCGACTTCATTGGATGAGACACTCTGCTAGAGGGTTGGGCCATGTGCAGACACTCAGCCTGCTCTTCTCCTGAGCTCATCGTGCAGGGTGGGATTCAGTCAGTCGACAGCAGTGACACAGAGAACTAAAAACCGTGATAAAGCCATCCAAGAAAGGAGAGTGAACTTGGAGAGTGGAAGGCAGGGCATCAGGGAAGGCTTTTTTGACGACACGACATTTTATCTGAAAATCTCAGGATGGGAGGCTTGCAAAGGCTCTAAGACAAAATAAAGTGAAGCCCATTCTAGAACTGAAAGATGATGGGTGCTAGCTGAACCTATTGCGGAATCATTTCACAGTATATGTATATCAAGCCATCATGTTATATGACTTCGACTCATACAGTGATGTATGTCGATATAAAACTAGAAAAAAAGAACTATAAAATCTATGTGCCTGGAGTACATAGAATAAGGGGGAAGAAAACAACATAAAGTTAAGGCTACAGAGAAAACAGCTAAATTAGTGATGGAATTTTCTGGATGACAGAAGAATACAACAACAACAAAAAAGAAGGAAGGAAGGAAGGAAGGAAGGAAGGAAGGAAGGAAGGAAGGAAGGAAGGAAGGGAGGGAGGGAGGGAGGGGGGGAAGGAAAGGAAAGGAGGAAGAGAAAGAAAGAAAGAAAGAAAGAAAGAAAGAAAGAAAGAAAGAAAGAAAGAAAGAAAGAAAGAAATTTGAAGAAGCTTACCTTAAATGTAAACCTTGGGAAAAAGTTAATTCATACATGCTTACGTGAAACTGAAAAGAAGCCAAGATTTTAAAGAAAGGGACAAAGCTGCAAGGGAGGTCTAAGAGAATGCAAAACAAGGAAACAGAGTCAGGCATTTCTGAGAATGATGAAGAATGGTGATCAACATTTACCAATGTAAGTTCCAGTCGTCTTACAAATCATAGAACCCATGTCTCCGTTTGGATGATCTAATTTTAGACCGTACCTAATGAAACATATATGTTACTTTTCAAGTTTATATTGACACTAAAATTCTAAAATACTATGTTTCCCTTCGTATCTGTATAACAAAGATCCATTTATTGGCAAAAAAATAAATAAAATTAAATAAAATACTGTGTTTCCTTTAAAAGCGCCTTATGGACTTTGAATATGTATCAGGCTAGAAACTGTCTCTACAACAAAAATTTCTGTGAAAAGAAATATTTCCCAGCCTTGGTTGAAGACACTTGCTTAAAGCTTCCTTTCACAATTAAATATTTTGTAGTTAATTTGCCTATCCCCATTGATATCCCTCTTAAATATTTTTAAATACTACCAAGTGAAACAATTATTTGATAAAGATATTTCTCAAAATATCTCAAAACATAATAATCTAAACAATAGTGAGATATCAGGTTACATCTAACTATATAAATGATTGCTAATTTACTGTTTAAAATATTATAATTTATATACTATTTTAAAGGATTCAGCTATACAGTATTGCTAGACATTACTACTTAAACTAGTATGTTTATACTTACTGTTTATTTTCTAAAGAAAATTATTTGAAAAAAAAAGAAAATTATTTGAATGACTTACAAATTATCAGACTGTGGTATGAGAAGCTCACAGGGCATTCCTCCAATATAAACTCTGTATAAATATTTTATTGGAAAAGATCAAGTTATGTTTAGTAAACCATTTCAAAATGCTCTCTTCCCACCAACCTCCCTAAGACCTTATATTTTTTCTCTCAATCCCTTATTATTATCCATCATGCATTCATTCAACAAACACCTATTTTATTTCCTATCATGTTGCAGTCTGCTGTAGATACTGGCACTCATCAGGGAACAAAACAAAAATCCTGCCCTTGTGGGACTGACATTCTAACGGGGGGGGGGGGGGGAACCT